>CM073773.1:86462591-86712120 GCA_037158775.1 Hetaerina titia | reverse complement strand
CTAAAGGATACTGTAATAGAAGCTGCTAGGAAAAAATGAACTTATGAAGAAATGGAACGACATTTTGAGATATCCAAAATTGATGATTCGACAACAGTTTGCAGCAAAAGCAGTGATAGTGATAACGACAGGGAAAGCTCTTCTGCCATAAATAAGCAAATAACAGCAACAACTACAGCAGCAGCAACAGTTGAAACTCGAGTTACATTGAGGTTTTTTACTCCCCCTCTCTCTGAGGTTTTTGATAGGTTCCAAAGCACTGATAGAAATGAGGTGTGATAGAAATTAAAACCTGGTAATAAATCGAACTTCATTTCAACGCCTTCGACAAAAATTTAGAGAAGCGAGGCACACAGAAATTCAACACAAATTCAAACTAAACGACTGCCAAGAGTTAGTGTTGCACTGGGATGGAAAGTTGCTTCCATTACTCGAAGGTGTTGAAAAGATTGATAGACTGGCAATAATAGAAACTATTGAAGGCAAGGTTGGGAGTCCCCGAAATCCCAACGTCTTCAGGAGAAGAGTTCCAATGAGAAGAGTTGCAATGTTAAAAATCAAGGTTTAAAAAAATATGACCCATTTTATGCTAGAAGCAAATAAAGGTGAAGAAGAGGAAGAAGAAAAAAATCAACTAAAGAGGTACATTTTACACCAAAATGATTTTTCTTCCTAAACAAATAACGAGTTATCATCTGTAGCAGAAAGAGGTATCAAACTAATTCAGGAATACATTCTTGTTAATTCTAATGTATGAAATAATATCTGAACGTAAACTGAAATCAAACCTTCTGAATTTACTTAGCTCGCAAGGGAATTACGCAAAGACTGTTTCCAATACTAGAAGCTTTACTTAATAGTGTAACATAATAGCCGAATTGTGGACACAATAGTGCATTTTAGCACTTGGCATTTATCGTTTGATTTATAACTTCTCAATTATTTAATAAAATGGCATATAGGCAGGTGGAACTTATATGGCACTATTTGGCTTTAAAATAATGGTAGAGCACATGTCCTGATTGAAAAAATGAATTCAAACTATTATGGATAAGTTAAAGTTAACATTAGCGCTAGTTAATTACTAATGCTGGGGATGGTAATGCTAAAGGCGCTTAAATATTGCGTTTAAATAGTAAGCGCTAATTAGCAATTGGTAAGGGAAAATATCCTTCAACTTTCTTTACTACCACATTTAGAAAAATACAGACAACCTGCATTTAGTCAACAACTACTTTTGTTTCATGAGAAATTAATTTGTTTCCTCATTATTCCTGGTTATTGATGCGATCTGAGACAGATTTTTGGTGACTCATAAACGTACTGTAACGCCAAACTGGTTTTCATTGGAAACCACAAATACAAGTATTACACTTCCTAGTCTTGCTCAACGTAACATTAAATACCAAAAATGACTTACTCTTAAATTACCTTGCATTCTCAGCTCATTCCCCTTTATTTTCTGATTTCTTGCCTCACGTGGACATTAGTCACGACAAAGGTACAGATTTTAACTTAAGAATTCTAATTTGGAGAATTACTTTCTATCCGCTACTTCTCTCCCTCCCTCCCTAAGCGGTCCGCCAGTGAACCACCCCCTTCTCTAATCTTACCTCCCTTACATGCAAAGGTTATTTAGGAGTGGGTTCAAGCCATTTTTATCTTGATACTGATAGTTACCTGTTAAAACTATGGTTTTGACTTGGCGTGGAACATTACTAAGTGATTTGTTCATTCTACGGTGGAAAGATTCCACAAAGTTTAGCCTCAATTTATTCTTTACACCCTAAAGGCTTGAATTATGGATAAATAAAGCATTGTCCAGCTTCACATATTCTCGAAATCCTTTATGACAGAAAAAATTCTTACTTTTTCCTCCGTTCACATTTCTCACCCGACATTTTCCTCTATCTAACAGTTTTAATCTTCACATTATCTCTCATGATCTGCATCCACATCTCTTGATTTCTTCGAATTTATTTAAAAATCTTCACTCTTCCCATATCTGTCTGTCACGTATGTTGTTGTCGATCTGTTATTCATTTTCTCCATCATGTACATACTCGTATGCAAAAGTCCTCACCCAACATATATATTCTTTCCTCTACGAAGAAGTAATTGTTCGGAGTCATATAATACAAAGCTTCACATAAAAGTTAGAATTTACGCTCTTTTGTTATTCGGACCAACTGACCGAAATTGTTACATTTATACCTATTAAATTATATCTGTGACAAAAATGTATGTTAAATCAAGTGGCAAGACTTCGTTAAACGGCCTTTATCATATTCAACTCCTACTCAGTTTTCAAGAGCAAATTAAAGTTCTCAAAATAATTACAAGAATGAGGGAAATAAGAGGTTTTTCATCATAAAATTAATGTTAAATTCGGTTATTTTTAAGAAAAATGGCAGCCATAAAACAAGAATTATATGAGATTACAGCCGAAAACGGAATGACGTGTGTGCCTTCAAACCAATGAAAGGTCACTTTTTGTCAGCTTAAAATATTTCAGATAAAACTACTTGATTTTCTACACATGTTTTTATTACCATGTCAACAGATCATACATCATGGCACACCTACATTTTTAAAAAGCGTTGAAATATGCCACGTACATTTAGCTATCAATACACTGTTTACTTAATAAAGCCCGTTAGGTTCGAAAGTAAGGCACAAGCTGCAAAACACAAACGTGGCGGATTTTTAACCATTTTCGTGGGAGATTGTGTGATGCTTAAACTTTTCATGAATTTTAAAGTTTCGCGAAATGAATCTAGTCCTCTAGGGCGTAAAACTTCATAACTGCACACGCTATTGGACGAAGGTAGGCACTGGGACGGACCCCATTCCAACTTTACAGTACAGATATACGTTTGAAACGAGCGTATTCAGCAGTGGAGTTCAACAGAAGGAAGGAGACGAACGGACAACAGACCTCATGCTAAGTCAGCTAAATCCTTTCTCTATTTTCTCGCCTTATTTCATTATCCGCGGCATGCCTACCCTTATGGCGGCACATAAAGGTGCGGGATTCGTTCCCAGATAAGTCGTACGGTTTTATTCCCACCAAATCCCAGCCCCCACGCCAAAGGACACGTTCTGATGCAGCGGTCTCAGAAGAATCTCTGAGACTAAATTTATGCGATTGCATTTCCACCGCTATGCGTGCGCAGTTTACCATAGGATCGCCGGTTACGGTCATCCGTTCCGCTCCCTGAATTTACGAGCAGCGAGCCGAACAAGTTCCCTGGTGACCTCCGCCCTCGTACAAAAAAAATATATATATAAATAAAATCCCTACTTCGCGGACCCCAGTGTTAGAAGAGAGACTTTCCATAAAAGTTAAGTGGTGGCGGGAGAGAAAGGGGGCCGATATCCTTTGGGCGAGCACTTGCGGAGAGTTCCAACCCCTTTTTCCTCCATGCATATCATCGCGCGCGGTGAAAGAATGGAGGAGACTTAACCGAAAAGAAAAGGGGGTCGGGGTTGGTCGGTGAAGGGGGGAGGACATAGGATGTATGTGTGTGACCAGCGAAAGGGTGGGGGACGTCCGGGCAAGGAGCCAAACACACGTCTTCGAATTAAAACATAAATGGGGAGGATCGTAAAAGATGAGGGAGCGGTTTTGCTGCTAAATCGCTTGATTCTCGAGGAGGTGGTGGCTTGACGATGGTGCGATCCGTATTTCCCCTCCCGAGGGGAGACGACGGTAGCAAAACAAGACAGTCGGAACTTCATGATGCATTGTCTTCCTTTAGTGCCGAGCCTTTGTGCTCAACTCGCACGCATGCTTCCGCACCGAGTGCTTGTGCGTGAACGGCCTGGGTGCCCGCGTGTGCGTGTCCGTGAGCATTTTTTGGGGACCCGTTTTTTTTTATTCCGAAACCGGTGCCGGGCCGACCGTCATAAAATCGTAACTCATCCTCCGGGCCACGCATTATTATTCGCGCGCATATTTCACCCCGTTTTACACGCTTCGGCTGACGCGCTCCCCTTTGTGGTCTTGTGTTACGTACTAATTGAGTCCCTCTATCTTCCTCTTGCGGTCACAGCCACCCCGAATCGTTTAATTCTTTTCTTTCAATCCATTCACCCCTCGCCCAACCCGCGGTGCGCCTACCCCACCCTCCCCGGACTTTTTAAGTGTCCGCGTCGGGCGGTTCTTGTTTTCGACCGCGGCCCCACGCTTCGATTGTTTGTTTATGTCGGAATGCATTTCGCGTCGCCGTGCGACGTCCTTCGCCGTCGCCGTTTGCATTGAGACTCCTCTCTTCGCCCGGCTCCTTCGTCTGACGACCGTTGGACCGACTCGTCGTGGGGTTCATTCTTCCCGCGGTGCGAGCGTGGTTTATGAGCCGGGAGGGAGGGCTGGGGGGAGAGGGAGGGGGACGTAAATTGTTTCCTAGCGATCCCTTTGTCGGGATAACTAGACAGTCTGCAGCGATTTTCGACGGGGTCATAACTTCATTATGGCTTGCGTCCTCATTGAATTTCAAAACTCGTTTGGACCGTTAGTCCCGGGATGTAATGTGCTTTCGGCTATTCGGCGGGACAAATTGAAGAGATAGCTCACTGAAACCCCTTTTGTGGCTCAAGGCTTTTGTTGGAATTTCAGAATCATCTATCGCATATTTCACGTTACAGGATATGCCGAATTGTTCACATGTATGTATTAATTGGTGTCCTTTGTGTAAAAAAACGGATTCCGGTTGTGAGATGAAACCGCTTACTTGAATGCCGTTTTGCATTAGAAAATATCTTAACGTACATCAATGCAAGGGAACCTGATTTTGGAAATTATTATATTTTGGAGTGAATCATATTGGAGCCGTTAATTATTATTTTACCGAGTTGTTACCTTCAGCTTAAAAAAAAACATTCTGGTTATGGTAATTACTAGGTGCATAATTAAAATATGAAATATACCTTCGCATTTTAAATTCGTGTCACTAAGACCAGTAATGACAATTGTAGAAATTTAGCTGGCTTTCGGCCTTATATATACGAGTCAGAACAGCTGTTGTACGACATGGAAATGGGATGAGAGTAGGCTTGTAGACATCTGTTAGTTTACTAAGAAAAAATTACTTCAGTAAAATAAGGATACGTTTGGCCGGAATGGAACGACACTTTCTACAGTTTACCCTCATCTCGTTAACTAACTTGTAGGTTCTTGATGGTTACTAATTTATCACATTTCATCAACGGCTCTATAGATGCATAAAAATTACCCATCACTAGTTGGAGACAATTCACTGAAGAACTACACATGGACTTTAATCATGTTTATCAGTTCTTATTTTATCATTGCATGCCCCTTATTCCAAATTAACCGAGAATATGTAAAATATAATTGGCGTAATATAATAATTTGTATTCTTATTTGCAATTGGTTCCTAAATCTCGAAAATGAAAAATTTATGATTAAAGATACTTCGACCCTCAGGCATCCGTTTACGTCAAAAAAGCGAATGAATTGAAAAATTATCGTTTCCAGGGAAATCCAGGGTAAAACTGCCGAGCGTAACAAATAAATCAACTGCAAATTGAGTAAAATGTTATGCTTGATTACCTCTCCGACCGGTGTAATCACAAAACAACCATACCGGGCAATCTATAACATATATTTGTAAAATACATTGCTCACTAATGGCAATCTGCCTGCCATTTCCTAAAAAATTTCGAACGAGAAAATAAAAACATTTTAAGTAGAAATTCTCTTAAATATATTTGCTCAATCAGTTATTCATATCATAAATTATCAGGAACTAATGTGTTAGTTTTTTGGTTTCTAATACCCATGAAAACATACAATAAAACTAACTATAATGTCTGTATGATATTATACGCGGTTATTAGCACTCACCCCAGGCACTCGTGATGTAGTTGCCGTTGCGAAGTCCTGGCTGCACCTGTTATCACTGAAATATGAGAAGAATAAACTAATCAAACCGAGTATCATGTTTTTGTTGCCAAAATATTTCATATCTGTTTTTATAATTGTCGTTCTCAACACACTATTCACAAAATGTTTTGTATTCACTCTTTTCTTCTTTTCCCCAAAGTGAACCTTATGAAATATGTATTATTAGGCTTCCTATCAACGTGTTGCAATCATTTTCTTTACGCATTTATCTATAGCCCTAAGCTCTATGCAAATTAATCTTTTGTGTTTTTATTTCAATATTCACATAAAATTCAGTAAAATTAAGTAATTTTTTCCTTCCGCTGTAACTTATAACCTTCCATTTCAAAACATTTCCTGAAAATATACGTAATTTCCTAGTCAGAGAGGAAAAATACACTGAAACAAATGAATGAGTAATGAAACTCAGGCCGAAAAATTACTAAAGGCAGAAGAAACAGCAGTGATACTGAAAGCAGCAGAGGAAGCGAGTCCTCAAAGCTTAAATGGAGTCTGATTTTCTACAGTTATGGATATGTACTATAGAAGTATTGGAGAAGACTGGAGTCGATAGAAATGTGGTTTTCGGAAGAATTAACAAAATAAAATGAGTAAATGAACCAATGAGTACCAGCTTCGAAAGGAGGAGTCTATAAAAGGCACTTGCAAGAAGAAGAGGGATATTGATTGGACATATCCTGAAGCACGATGTTTCACTAAAGATCATTATTGAAGAAAACATCGAGGTTAAGAATCACAGAGGGAGCCTAAGTATGAAATACAAGAAGTAGGTGATGGAATTTATCAGTGCAGTCAGCTATGAGAAAATTAAAGAGATTGAGAGATTAAATGAAAAACTCCAATAGCCGTAAACAGCTAACCTTTCTAAAAAATTATTTAGAAAGGTTAACTGTTTACGGCTATTGGAGTTTTTCATTTATTCTATACGACTAGCCGTAAGAGCTCAATTCCTATCAATAAGATTGAGAGTTTGCTGGGGAATCTTAAGGATTATTTAACTCTCTGTAAATATAACTGACTTAATAAATGTTCCATCTATTTAAAATCCTTCACGCAACTGTAACACATTCATATTCATCCGTTTCGCCCACTAAATATTAAATTCAAGAGCGATAATTTTTAACCCTAATTAAAAGCTTAATGTCAATCATGTACCACAGTCATGTCAGTCACGTCACTCCTCCCATTTTGTGCATGCACGAGCACATGCGCAAAATCCGCTCGCACATGCATATTCAGGCGGAGGTGTTGGGTAAAACGCGAGACATTGTGATCTCTCTTTGATATATTCAGTGATAATTTATAGGAGAGATGCGTATTTAAAACTTTTGCGGGTTTCAAACGGGTACAGGCAAATTCAAGTTGAAGATTCTCCTAATCAACTATCCGTGAAAAGCGTATTCTACTTACTGGCTAAATTGGCTAAGCACACTTAAAAAAACTTCTCCTGAAAAGAGACGTTTCAGGCGTGATATGGTGGAATAAACATGCTTAATTAAAATTAATTAAAAACTTCTCCTGAAATAATTCATCTACAGTCTTAGTAAGATTCGGAAATTAAATACTAATCAATCATTGTCAGGTGGACGACGAAAACCATCGATCAAGGAAAACTTTCTAAAGCGTAAAATAAATCAGTTAAAAAATATACTTAAAATGTTTTTCGCTTCAGTGGAATTTAAGGGTGGCCTTTATTTCACTTTTGGCTCACTGAATGGTTTCCCGGATGAAAAAATCCCGATCGTTTGATCACGGGATTGGGGGCTAAATGTGTGTATCTTGTAAACAAGTGTGGCCTGAGGTTTTGTTTTAGTTTTAAAGGCAAAGAGTAAAATGTGCAGAGCTTCGATTGCTTTATCGAAGCTTACAGGAGGGAACCGCGCGAACGGTCCGTTCTTTTTTTTAAGTGCGAAGAAGGAAACCACACGTATTCACGGGAGTGGTGGTAGCAGCCCAATAAAATATAAGAGTTACAAGTAACTTTAATGTGGTTCAACGGTATAAGAATGGACTGACACTCAAATAATAACTTTCCACGAAGCTACTCATCAGAGAAGCAATAAATTATCTACGCAGTTAATTTGTTGCTGATTCATAAATTATTGTCTCTGATACACCATCGCTCGAAGCAAGGGATTAATGTTATTTTATAGGCGAGACAATTATTGTTTAAGAATAACTCTACCAAATTTCAAGAAACTGTGGGAGATGCCGCAACAATAACTTTTAACGGAGTCATCCGCTAACATCTGAAATTGTTGCATTGAAATAACTCTACCAGTTCTAGTATTGCCCTTGTTATGTATTCTCCAAAATATGATCTACTTATTTTGGCCTTATTAGGCCTTGGAAAGGAATGAGACCCTGACACTTTCCTTAGGTATGGGTGCGCAAACGGCATGAATAACCGACATGTGGAGCCGCGATAAATCGCCAGTGGAGGTGCTATAAATACAAAAAAGGTTATAACCATGAACATAAAGTTATCTTTCATTTACTTTTAAATCACAATTCGTAAAAAAAACTCTTCAAAATGAGGACATTTTGAACACATTCAATTGCCCTCTCAACGCTAAAACCACAACAATTTAATGCTAGGCCCACTAAATTTATACATTGCACTCTAAAATCGATGTAAATATTTTAGTGGAATACCGCTTTTATAATTCATATTTCATTGAGTTACTACTTTTTTAAATGTATGCTTTAATGTTATGCGTGCCTGTAAATCAAGAATGTTCACTGTTATAGGTCTATCAAGCGTAAAATACGGTATAGTGACATATTAAATTATTTTCGGCAATGATAAAGGTTTTCTCATTTACGCTACATTTAGTATGCTTTATATTACCTTCAACTTCAAAAACCAAATGAATGCTTACTTAATAATGTTAACAATGAATGTTTTAACGATAATATATAATCACAGTTCATTAGAGGTTACAAAATCAACACACTCGATCATAAATGCGATTTCAATAGATGTTGGATGAAAATGCATCACACTGCACGATTTGATGATGAATAACGAAATTTGAATTGAGATTCATTAAGGCAGGTTACCGGCCAAATTCTCCATTATAACAGAATGCCATCCCTTTATAATGACATTCCCACAAATCAGAGCGCATTTCAGAAATCGTTGATTGGTTTGGGCTACGTAGTAATCTTCTCTTCCTAAAATTACGGATTTCATATGTTACTAATTTTCCATCCATAGTAGATCTCATGATAATGAACTAAAAACAAGACTCGTGGAAATGCAGTTTCGATCAAGGTAATGAATTGGTAGCAAATTACCCGTAAAATAAATGGACCAGTACTTGCTGCGCCACACATTAATTACCGGTCTTTAATTTTTTCAAAGGCTTTGTGGGGGAGAATTTTCAGTATCATTTTAAACCTTTTTTATTACGAGCTCGTAGCTCAAATTATGTTTAAAAAACGTTACTAAGTTATTGAATAAATAAATAAATGACTTTGAAATAAAAACAATTTCACGACCCATAGCTTTTTTTATCCTGGATAAAGACCTTCGAAACTATCAAGTTGAGTGTAAACTGTCCAATATAGTAACTCACTTTTGAAATTGTGGCTTGGCAAAAAATTAAGCAGAAATTTTACATGGGAAAAATATTGCCAAAATGCTAAGATAACTCGTCGCAGATGAAGCAAAACAACAGGTAAAAGTGATTATAGAGAGAAACACAACGCCAAACTTTTCATAGCTACTTCCAAAATGCCATAAGTATTTTATATTAAATTTTACCACGGAATACTCCTCTCAGCATTGATGAAGAGAATACAAGTCGAAAAATATTGACAATTATTAAATTCTGTGATTGAAAAGTGATAAACACCGCGGATAGAAAGAATCGCAGAATGGTTCCATGAATTGCAGTCGTCTTGAAACATTATAATTAAACACGTAGTAATACATAATGAATTTATTGGATACTAATTAAAATGCACACCATCCTAATGCACATGAATAGATTCCAGCTCCTTAGTCATATGAATTGAAACTAAGAAATTCATTCGCCAGTCACATCTCTACCATTTCAGCCATTTTCTAAAACACTTTGTAGTGGACTTAACCTCATATTAATGGATTCAATGAATTTCTAAAAGACCAACGACGTTCCTCTTTCCGTTTCCACGTTAAAAAAATGTGACGAATAAAAATGTTAAAAGAGCAAATATTACTTTTTTTATTTTGGTACCAATGCAAGCCAGGGTACCAAAACTGCCACCTCTAGGGCGTGTGGCAGGGGGTGAATACACACCAGACTAATAATGACCTGAAAGCTTACATTGATGGAGGGTGACGATATTCTGTGATTAATTCCTCATGCAATGCTCGTAGTAAGTTACACAATATCAAGTGGAGAGGTGAATTAACCTTATACACAACCTTAGCATTTTCTTCAAGCTCGATCTTAAAGGATATAAATAAGGAAGGAGGCCATCGATTTCCTCTGGATGAGCAAAGTTTGTTATAGGCGCCACCCCACCACTTCCATTCTCCGGCAAACAGGGAAGGAGCGTTTCGCCAAAAAAGAATCAGCCTTCGATGAAGAAGAGATATCCTGGCACTAGAGTGAGAGGTGGAAGATAGGGAAGGGGAGGACGTGGACGGAGCTAGGAGAGAGATCTGCAGGAGGAGGTTGGCCGGGTGACTTGATTGGATTGCGCTGAGGAACACCGTGGGTGGGCGGTGGGGGAGGGGCAGGAGAGTAGAGGAGGCGGAGGAATGAAGGGAACGGAAGGGGGCGATGTGGTGCAGGTTCCACTTGTACGAAACGATGCTCTCCCTAGAAGACTGATTAAGTTGGAAGAAATAAAATTAAGTCCGCACGAGGACCCGAGCCGGTATCAGTAATGCTTACTTCGTACATTACGCACGGTTCGTTTTCTACCTCGGGATAAAGGACCACGCTGCCCCTTGATAAGTCGTCTCCTTGCCCGTAAAAGGGGGACGGAGATTCTCTCGCAAACCTCAAGTCGGGCCGTTTTTCCATTAACTCCTTACATAATCCCCTAAAGATTCGCCCACAGGATTTACGATGAATTAATTCATAGGATGAGTCTAATTCTATAGCATTAGCATCTATTACCTGCTTGATTACGATTTTTTTAGAATTGAATGTTTTAGGAAGGCATGGGCATCAGTAAAAGTTGTGATTCTGTTAAATTGAATGGTCCAAAATGAAAAAAAAAGATGGCTAAATCTGAACAGATTACATTGCCGCGATGCAATAAATCGATTGTATAACTGCAGTGAAAGATATTCGTAACTAAACGATCTCTTCAGTCAAATGTTGACACCGTTCTCGGTAGGAAGAACGAAACGTACTTAAATACGCCCTTAAATGTTGTTCTCTCGAGTTCCAAAAACGGAGCACTTAGTAGCAAGAAATCCAGAAAATATTACACAGAACTAGTAATACACAATTTCCGTAAATAAAGAAAAAATAATTTTTGAGGTCAGACTCTATCGATTACTCTAGTAGGCAAACAAACTTTCGATAAGAAGATGACAAGGTTAAAAATGTCAATCCAGTAATTTTTTGAATATGAAATAAAAATAAATTTATTATTTCTCTAATATGAATCCGATTTCGAAGGCTGCTAGATGAATCAACATCCTCAGATGTCCCTCCCTAATTTATCTAAATAATATCAATACCTTAGTTGCAAAACAAATACAAGACCATAATATGATGATTCCCAGGCAATATAAATTTACTTATTGTAACTGGAAGTACCCCAAAGTCACATCAGGATTTGATTTTGTGGCCCTTCTCTCGGCAGCCGAACGCTCTACCATCTATATTACCACGTCACGGCCTATTACTTTTCATTCGCATTTATATTGCATACCAAGCATACTACACCATGCATACTAAGTACTATTGCAGTAATATTGCATACTGACTACCCTTCATCGTCCACGCAAGTATTATGAACCATGCATAATGCATGATAAGTACTCCGCATTGCGATATTTGATGAACATTCCATCTTGCCAAGTGATCATCGGTGATTTTCCTGACAGCTTAAATGTCTTTTGTAAGTTTACCGAACCAGATCAATTCCTTATTTTTCCATCAGTTATTTAATGGTACAGATTGATAAAGAAATGACCCTACTCGGAATGATATATTGTAATTTCAATTGAGTACCACACGGAACTGACGAAAACATGCCCTCGCCCCTCACCTCTCTCTCTCTGCAGTTCATACACGCCTTTCTCCCTCTCCTCTTTTCTCGTTGCTTGCATCCATCCCCATCTTTCGCTCCCGGTCCCGTCCTGATTGAATTCCGCCGACCACTGCTAATCCTTCGGATACATTCCCCTCATAGGCACCCTAGTCTCTCTCCATCGCATTATCAAGCACATCCTCTCCATCTCCAATCTGACTCTTCACATCGATTCCATTCACCGAGTTTCCTTGCGCACCACCCATCCCCCCAATCCGCGCTTCCACTTCGTTGAACGTACGCCTTACTCCTTCGTGAAGGCTTTGCCTTCCTTGTCTTGCCTAGTAGTGTCCACCAGCGCAATAATGGAAACACTTGACTTATGTGTACATCATTAAAAATACATCATGATGTTTTAGAAGTTATTTTTATTTGAAAACATTTATGAAACTAATGTTGGAAAATAAATCATTGGCCATTCGCTTAGACAGTCACGTAACTGCAAAGGCTAAGGTTGCAAACATTCAAGTCATCACAAGGATCGTCAATCCAATAAGAACCGTATTGAAGGTTAAATATAACATTAGAGCTGTGTGGACCAACACTTAACGCAG
The DNA here is from genome assembly GCA_037158775.1 of Hetaerina titia. Lineage (NCBI taxonomy): Eukaryota > Metazoa > Arthropoda > Insecta > Odonata > Calopterygidae > Hetaerina > Hetaerina titia. The sequence continues at coordinate 86,699,373 of CM073773.1, read as the reverse complement.
GAGGTATGTATGCACTGAAATGTCATGTTCAGTGCTACTGGATTACATTAATTTCTCTAAGCATTGCCTGCCTTCTTACATATAATTTACACTACACACATTCAATAATCATAAACCAAACACTAAATCGTTATAATTGCTAAATAATACTTAATTTAACCTGCCGAAAATGCGCGATTTTCCTTCTGCATGGATGAACTAAAAAGGCCATGTTGTTGAATCATAGGCAATGAAAGAACCTATTGATGACGAAACCTTGAAACCATAGTTAGAATTACAGTTATGGGATATATCTAATGTGGAGGGCGCACTAATGACATAATAAATCTAGTGCTCTCGCCATCCACGAGAAGAATATGAGGTGATCATTCCGCCTCACTTTGCACACACGAATTTACGGATTAGCTAATCATCAATCTTCTCATTGAGTATTCCACGCTCGTGAAGGAGAACTTGAATGGATACAGGGCCAAACGAATCGTAAAAGACCCTCGAGATTAGATTTCTGCGCATCTAAAAGAGGATTCGATCGGCAGAAGGGTGAGATACGATGAGGGAGGAGAAAGAGAATAGAGTTGTTTGCTTAACATCTGAAGCTTGTGAGACCTTGGGAAACTTAGCAAGGTGAAATGGAGTTTAAAAATACCATTAAAAATTAGGAGGAGCATCCCAAGAAAATAAGGTGAAAAGGAATGAGAATGACATGGAGCTTACTGCTGTAATGTATTCGTATTTTTACATGATAATGATAAATATGTATCTATTAATTGATAGCTATATGTTGAATTGTGTTGACTGATGAATTTTAAAATGGGTATAATACATACGAGGGTAGGCTGAAAGGTAATGCACACATGCTTGTAGAGCACGAACAAAAACAAATAGCAAAATCGGGCAAAAAGTACATTTAAGTACAATTCTTAGGTTTCAAAATCACATATTTATTTTTCAACATAGTTACCGTTAAGGCTAACACATTTCTCCCAACGTGTAACAAGTTTTTCCATTCCGTCACTGAAAAACTCTTCCGACTTTTCTCGAATCCAGGACTTGACAGCTGCCTTCATCTCATCGTCCGAGGTGTAATTATTACCCCGGATGTGTCTCTTGAGTTGAGGAAAAAAATAAAAATCCGCAAGGCGCAAGACCTGGGGAATAAGGAGGGTGTGGAATCGGTTCAAATTTCAGGTTTCGCAGAGCCTTTCCAGTTGCACACGAGGTGTGTGGACGAGCGATGTCTTGTTGCAAGATTATTGGCACCAGGCTGCCTTTAACACGACAAACTCGACGTCGGATGTGTTTTATAGTCTGTATGTACTGAGAAGAATTTACCGTTGCCCCTCGTTCCAGAAAATCGGTCACATAAACTCGGTGAGCATCCCAAAAAACAGTCAAAGAAGTTTTTTTTGCGAATGGTTGTCTTTTAAACTTTTTCGCCTGAGGAGAAGACGGATGTCGATATTCAGTGCTCTATTTTTTCTCTTCCGGGTCATAATGGTGGACCCATTACTCGTCCCCCGTCACAATATTCTGCCGCAAGTAAGCGACATTCTATTCCTTCCCTGGCTCCCCCGAATCTCCCAAGTGACCAAAGACACAGTGTTGCAGGCAAGCAACATAGTATTCTTTCCCTGGCTCCTAAACTTGGGTATAAAAGCCCTGTTCCCAGGAAAACGCTGAGAGAGGAAACGGAAAAATTTGCAAAAACTTACAATGACAAAGTTAAATATAATCCCCATATTATCATACGTGATATCGCCAGTGACAAAGAGTCAAGCTGGAACAAGCACAGATGGCCTCAGAACTCCGCTACGAAACCAACTTACACAAAATAACTAAGACTATATTAAAAAACAAACAAAAATGACATTAAAAAAACGTTCATGATCCCCAAACAAGATGGCATTGTTTAAAGCTTCAGACGAAGCAAACAGAAAAAGTCCAGCCCGCCTGGACGAATGGAGCACGAACTGGTCAGTTGGTTCTCTGGCGGTGATCGGTAGGACGCGAGGCTTCGGCTGTGTTGCGCTTGTCGCGACAGCGTGTCATATTGCTGACTTCCCGACGGACGAGGGCCTTGCCTGTGCTACATTGTCTGTGACAGCGTCCGCCGCTCCCGCAATCCTCATCACACTGTACAATTTAAATATACAAGGAACGTAGCTACGGTCGTGAATCAATGTACACAAAAAATACCGGGAGCATAAACTTCAATGGCACTAAGTAATTCAAAAATAAATAAATAAAATAATAATAATATTAAATTTAAAAAAATAATTAAATAATAACAACCACCACACACACACAAATTCGAAACAAATAATAAAAAAATAATAAAATTAATAAAAAGTAATAAAACAAACTTACCACCACTCGATCACTAGGGTGTGTTACGAAATAACTTTCACTCTCGTGAATCACATTCACACGCACACTCAGGGTTTGCAAGGATCCCTCCTATGTCAGTAACCCGTCAATCACACAAATAATAAATGAAAGTTATAAAAGGATGTAAAGAAACAAAACAACTTACGTGAATACACAGTCACTCAATCACTCAGGTGTGCTCGAAAACAAGGACCTTTGTGATTCACAAATACTCACACGTTCAGGGTTTACCAGGATGCCTCCTAGGCCAGGGACCCGCCAAACACACCGAAATAGCTAACCGGAAAATAAGGGACTTCGGTAAGAACGCAATCACTCAGGTGTATCGGACCTTTGTGAAACGCAAGCACTTACTCATTCAGGGTTTACGAGGATTCCTCCTAGGCCAGGGATCCGCCAATTACACAGAAATAACAAAACAGAAAATAAGGGACTTCGGTATAAACGCAATCACTCAGGTGTATCTGGCTTAGGAGGAATCCTGGTAAACCCTGAATGAGTAAGTGCTTGCGTTTCACAAAGGTCCGATACACCTGAGTGATTGCGTTTTTACCGAAGTCCCTTATTTCCGTTTTGTTATTTCTGTGTGATTGGCGGGTCCCTGGCCTAGGAGGAATCCTGGCAAACCCTGAACGTGTGAGTATTTGTGAATCACAGAGGTCCTTATTTTCGAACACACCTGAGTGATTGAGTGACTGTGTATTCACGTAAGTTGTTTCTGTTTCATTACATCCTTTATACTTTACATTTATTTGTGTGATTGACGGGTCACTGACATAGGAGGGATGCTTGCAAACCCTGAGTGTGCGTGTGAATGTGATTCACGAGAGTTAAAGTTATTTCATAACACACCCAAGTGATCGAGTGGTTATTTGTTTTATTATTTTTATTGTTTATTTTGGCTTTTGTTTTTTCCCTTTCTTATCACTTAGTGCCAATCAAGTTTACGGTCCCGGTATTATTTTTTTTGTTTCACTGGACCATATGCTGGCACTATTACATTTTTGTCAATTGTGAACCATAGATACACTAATGGACCTCATGATATTTTTATTGTAATCTATAGGTATATTATTATGACAACCTCATCACTGAAATCATTTTCCTCATAAAATTTTCACAAAATGCCAGAGAAAGTGGATCAATGGATAAAATTACAATATTTTGTTGGATGAGAGAGGAAGTGACATTTGCCATGCAATCTGTTTTACACGTATAAAAAGAAACGTTTCAGGCGTGATATAATATCATGATTAATTAAAATTGGCAATTTTCCACAAAATAAAATTTTAATACGACCGGTTTCAATGTAACTACATCTTCTGGTCCGATGTAGTTAAATCGAAACCGGTCGTATTAAAATTTTATTTTGTTGAAAAGATGCCAATTTTAATTAATGTCGTACACGTACCTTGCGGCTAATAGGCACGTGTTATATATGGTTAATGTGTAGGCGTTTGGTATTAAATGAAAATAATATCAAATAAATAATGATGTTATTCCTGATAAATAAAAGTAAATGCTATACAATATTTTTAATAAAATTAAGTTACCTAACAAATAATATTTCTCCTAATGATAAAGTTTATACCCTTACTTTTTTAAAATCCACATTTTTTTATTCACGCTATTGAAATATAACCATAAGAACTTAATGATTTTTTTATTGAATGAACACAATATTTTGTCTTTATGGCCTTAGGGAGGCCATCGCCTCCCAGACCAGAGTACCAGCTCATGTCGATTGATGATAGTTCTTATAAAATCAGGAAAAAACACGACATGCACTTCCACGGTGGCAGTTCGGCTGCAGAAGGTAAGAAGAAATAAATAAGTCGGAAGGTGGTTAGTTCCCGAGAGGAGAGAGGAGGGGAGCACAAATTGGCAATCGGAAAAGGTAATGTACAAAATAAAAGCTGAGGGGTGTGTTCTTAGATTAGGACGGGGGTAGAAGATGGGTCTTTCGAAATCTCCTACTTCCCAGTCGGGAGGTTCAAGGAAAAAGAAGAGAAATTGGGAATAATGGGAGTTCGCAAATTGAGTCGCTCGCAGAGCTTGCGCAAGAGGGGACGACGGGAAATAGCAATCGATTGAGGCCTTTTTACGCCTAAGGATTATTGGTTGCTTTGAATACATTATGTTTAACCTTAATCACAATTCTTATTATCCCTTTGGTAAAAAATTCATTCCCAAAGATACTAGGTGACTAAAAGCAATTGAAATGAAGACAAATACGAGAGTAAGAGTATACAGGGAATAAGTAATAGACAATGCCCGCAAAATGTCCGCCGAAGAGATAGAAATTTCAATACTAGAATTAATTGATCGCGGAATAAACAAGTTATGGTCATAGTGGTAGGGACGTAAGGAGAAGAATTGCGCTAGGCAAGGAGGCTTTCTCAAGGAGGAGGGAGTTGATGACTGGGACGTTGAGTAGGGACGTTAAGACAAGACTCGTAAAAACTCTGATATGGAGCGTAGCTATGTACGGCGCGGAAATGTGGTCACTGAAGCAGGAGGATAGCCGTAGATTGGAGGCGTTTGAAATGTGGGTGTGGAGAAGAATGGAGAAGGTGAAATGGACCGAAAGGAAAACAAATGAGGAAGTACTAGAGATGGTAGGTGAGGAGAGGGGTTTGTTGAGAGAAATCCTATGGAGGCAGGAACAATGGATGAAAGGCTTATTGAGCGGCAGTGGAATGTTGAAGAAGGTAATAGAGGGGAAAATGTTGGGCAAGCGAGGTAAGGGCAGGAACAGGATAGGGATGTTGGACGGGATGAAGGGAGGAAAGAAGTACACCGAGATTAAGTGGGACCTGATATATAGTAGATTAGTTTACTAGGTGGGGAGTCACAAAATGTTTATTTGATAGTTGTGTCCATCCAAAAACCTACCTTAAACGGTAGATTACCTAATAATAATGCAATAATATTGAAATGTTACTGAACAGCATTGTGAGAGGGATCTTGATTGCTCCTACAGGGTACAAGGTCATCCATTTTGCTCCTCCATCCTCCCCACTACCACAGTCATCAGTATTCCATCGCTAATCAAAATGTTCTGCATCTATCTTTACTTCCTTCTTTGGATTTCTCCCAATAACCCTCTCTCCTCTCACGCCATCCTAGTGCTTCTCCATTTATTTTACTTTCCAGCTATTTGACCATTTCCATTCTTCTCCACACCCATGTATCAAGAGCCTCCTATCTATTCATGTGATTTTTCTTCAACGACCAAGTTTCTGAGTTGTACAGAACCACGCTCCACACCAGTTTTTACTAGTCTTTTAAATCACATCCTGCCACACACTCTACCGGTGGCTTGCAGGATACTATGTAATTCATTGACAATTCTGTTCATTTGAACTGAAAAATACCTTTTCCTCTCTACATTTCCAACATTCAATCACAAAGAATGTAACAGTGCTTCGCAAAACACTGAAGAAATGATTACTAGTCGACAATACTGAAAAGTGATGTAATTGATCATAAAGACGACCGCTAACAGGTAGTGGTCGTAACGACCCTGGTTTGATTGGAAAATACTAAGCACTTAAGCTCCAATGGCCCATTGAACACAATGAAAAACAATCTGGAAGACTAAGGTAAACAATGTCGCCGGGCTAAGAGAGAAAGGACGGGGCAACGCTAATGGTAGTAAAAAGAGTTAGCTTCTGTTACCACCGTGTTACCGCCGGCGAAGATGGATGAGAAACGGTAATGCACCCCTTTCGGCTTTTGAGGAATCAGAATGGAAAGAGGGACGATTCACCACGCTCCTCTGCAACCGAAGAATAAAGATGAGACTCTGGGAGTGACAAAGGAAGAAGGCGATGGGGTTCGGGACGAGAGTCATTTCATGGGCAGCCAATCGGCCTTACCCTTCCTGCTCCCACTCACCCCATGTCCTCTCTTCATTCCAAACTTTTCAACCCTTCGGTTACCGAGGTCGTGGAATCAAGGGGTGAGAAGAGCTAAGAGGACGGCTGGAGAGGGGGAGGGAATGGCTGAAAAAAGGGTTGAAATGGACGGGAAGATTAGGAGGAGGAGGAGTTCGATGGAGAATGTTGCGAGGGAAAGGGTGCATATTTATGTGTATCAATCCACCCTGTATCATTTCACTCGCATCTTCCTGCCGGTCGTAAGTAAGCCGCAGTACCGGATAATGACCGTGATGGATGTCTTCGTGCCGTCTGTGAGGCTAAGTGCTTGTAGGGTGGAGGTTAGGGAGGAGGAGGACGGAGAAAGAGTCGTCAGAATGGGCAGAAGATATAAATATGGCGCTAAGTTGTCTATAATTTGTTATCATGAGGCCATATTTGCCACAGGTCGGCAAAAGGTCGCTCCACAATGTGCGCTAGGGGGCACGGAGGTATTTGGCACCACGGGTGAAGAAATATTTTACACTCCAATGTAAGGGGAAAATGCCATCTTTTCACACCATATTTAATTGAGGATGATTGCCATGAAAATATAAAATTTTAAATCGAAAATGTTCCTGAAAGGTTGAGTCTCGCAACTCTTTCAACTTTCATTCCAACTACGTAATAAACAGCGGATAAAAACGTTAGTTACTTTGAACTAAACATCCGATTGATTGCATTAATAATTTAGATTTCCTAGAGGAATCTTCCCGAGATTTTGCTTCCCCAGGAATCTGTCATCTTAGTAAGACCCGGCATAGAAGTGGTGGATATAACACATGTCATAATATGTATGTTGTATACATGTGTGTGTGTATAAATATGCGGAGGAAATAATCAGGGAGTTATGGGAAGGTGGCTGGAGGCTGTAGTGAAAGGAGGCCGAAACCTTCCAATGAGATTTGACGATGATCAAGCGTTAGCCAGCCAGTCAAAGGGATAGTCATTACTTAGTACATTTCAGAAGCAGCGTAATAGGTATGGGATAAGAATTAATAAAAAGGAAACGATGGTGACGGGATTACCAAGACAAAAACGGATAACTCTCAATAAAATTCTCAAGAAATACGTAAGACCGATATAGAATAGGTAAAACTTATTTTTCGGATAATGATGGACAACAGAGTCGTGGGGATATCAAAATAAGAATTACGTTAGGTATGAAATTGTTTACGGAAAGACGGGGATCGATGACACGCATCATAGGTAAATGCAAAGAAGATACTATTGAAAACTTTCGCACGGAACGTAGTTTTATATGGTTCAGAAACTTCGTCGTTCAGACCGTGGGAAAAGCGCGCTCTGGAGACCTAATAGATGTGGGTGTGGAGAATAATGTAAAAAATAAAATGGGAAGAAGGTAAAACCAACGACGAAGATACAGACGTTGTAGCGGAAGAGAGATGGCTGTTGGAAGAAATTCGAAGAAGGCATGACTAGTAGAATCAAGAGACACTGTGAGGCAATGGGATGCTGGAGACGTTGATAGAAGGGAGAATTCTGGGAAAGTGAGGTGGAGGGAGAAAAATAATAGGCATTTTGTTTCAGCAGTTGTAAGGCATTAGGCATTTTCTTTTTCATTTGTTCACAAATAGTGGGCCCTCTGAAATAAAATATCTGACTGATTTCTTATTTCGCCATAACTAGTTGTTCCTTTGCTGGTCTAATTTCTGATATTTAACATCACTGCCGACACAGAATCAAAATTGTGTGTTTTATTGCCTAAATTACCATGGAATGCTATTTGAAAACAGTTTGGTGATAACCTTACCTATCATACTCCTAATAATAAAGAATAAATTTTAACTTTTGGCTTTAAATTTTTGAATTTTTCTCTGTACACATTGTTCAAAGAATAATTTCAGTGAAATAACACGAAGTACGTGAAATTTCTAAAAGGCTACGATCCGGCCTCCCTGGTACATTTTTAATGTCCGTCTACGAATGAAAACATTAGCTAAAAAATATATATAGGACTCAGGATGTTTGAAAATAATATGACTGAAAAATAAGAACACCGCTCTACTGAAAATTTCAGTAAAAGCATGAATAATTAAGTTCAAAGTGTCAGAATTTCTAGAAATGATATTAATTATTATCTGCCTATTAAAATAGATGAAATTCAAGAAATATTGATATTCCAAGGATTAAAAAACAAAAAAATATACGCTTCAAATACTTTTCAGCAATTATTTATTTTTCATAAAAGAGAAGATGGAATGCTTTCTTGTGAGCTGTATATCTCACAGAAGTGTGCCTGTTTTGCACGTCGTTATAACATGGTTTGCCGGAGAAAAAGCGGTGGAAGATGAAGAAGAAGAGTATCTTTTAAAAGCTGGCGTCTTGAAAAAGCCGTGCGTATTATCACTTCGCGAGGTTTCAGGTGGCGTCGCTTCGTCCATTTTGTACACTCGATCGCTGGGATGCGTGAGCCTTTGAGGAATCTTTCGTAAAGAGACCTTCCACTCTAGCCATATCGTAGAAATCCATTAAGCGGTGGATGTCAAGGTCTTCTCCTCTTTCCCGACTTTTTGCTAATCTCTTTTCTTTTATGCGACGAGGGCGCCGCCGAAAGGGAACGCTGGGATAAATGCAATAGTAGTTATCGGAACTCATGACTTCACCCACAATTTCTGTGTGCAAGTGCATTCAAAGGCTTGGCTTTATCCTTAAGGAAAGTCGAAACCTTCATGGAATTGGGTGAAATGGAATAAAGCAGTGAAGCACTTTTGATCAGCAAAGCTTTTACCATAAATACAATGCTTAATGGAAACTCTCGGATTTCAATCGTAATATTACCAAATGACCCTGTGGTGTTGACTGGATTTCTGGTAATTGCTTTTGTATGATTTGGATGCTTTCATAAATCTGACCTATCTAGTTAGAGTAATGGATTTTTTAAAATTTCCATATCATCTTTTCCTAAATCTATCGGTGTTCAACTCGTTTATAACAAATTTACAGTGGTATTCTATTGAAACAGGGCTCCAGATTATATTTCCCGCCTTTACTTTCTTCCAAGACTACGAGTAGCATAAAACTACGAGACATTTGTTAGCGCTGCAAATGTTACTTAATTGATATTTTGATCGAATTTACGTTGATAAGATTAGAACGTATGAAAAATGGAAAATTAGAAAGTAAGCCATTTTGAAATTTTGATAAAGTATAATATTTAGGGTAGAAGGCGTTCAGATAATGATTGTAGGTCAGGGGTCAGACCCCAGGTTGAAGCCTTTCGATAAACACATTTAATATCCAAATGATGACATTTTCTGGTCACGAAAACCTTGCGGTAAAACGATGGTCTTCCTAACATGCATGAGTCAATTTAACTCTTCAACGATTAGTTTTGAGTGGTCGGTATCATCATCTACCTAATCCAACATTTTCCCCTGTTTTGTCATCATTTTCTGTGCGTTACACCAAATTGAAAAAATGGCAATAGATTACGCAAGAACGATACACTTAACGGAACGTTTTGATGATATCAGACGCGATTTCGTGGAAGTGATTGATGTACTATTATGTTTGTATGTATGCGTTCATTTGTGTGTATTGGGTCGCGGTAGTCCAGGGGGCTAGCGTTGGACTACCGACCGAAGGGCTCTGGTACGATTCCCGGGCAAGCCTCTCTGGACACCTGCAGCCCCACCCAATTTGTGACTTTTTCGGGTGCCAGATATTCCTGGAATACCCTAACCGGCACAGGGAAAGGAACTGCCCCCCCTACCCTGATGTTTGAATTTCACACGCCGTCGAGCTTAGTACTGGGTGAACTCTACAATCACCTACCAAACCGACCTTCGGGTAGATTACTGTGTTTGTTTTTTTAAATATATTGTACAGGTATGTATGCATATTTTTAATTTTTTTGTGTGTACAGGGTTCGTCCGGAAAATAAGTGTCTTGACAAATAAGTCTTTTTTGACAAAAGGGGAGTCGTCCACTACGAATTTGTACCTGAACGACAAACTGTAAATGCTGCATTTTACGTCCAAGTGCTCGACAGGCTTCGAAAACGAGTCGCCCACGTCCGGCCAGCGATCAAAAACATCTGGCGGCTACATCACGGCAATGCGCCGTCTCACACCGCGCTTGTCGTGTCGGACTTCTTGGCCAAGCACGGCGTGGCAACGCTGCCGCACACGCCCTACAGCCCGGACTTGGCACCACCGGACTTCTTTCTGTTCCCGAAGATAAAGAGGAGTTTGAAAGGAACGCGATACGGGACTTTGGACGCCGTCAAAGAGGCCGTGACGACGTGTCTTCGAGAGGTTCCCGATGATGCCTTCGCGGGAGCGTTCCAGGAATGGGAACGCCGCTGGAACAAGTGTATCGACTCACAAGGGTCCTATTTCGAGGAATATTAGCTTAAGATATGTAAAAGTGTAATAAATTTTTTTTCCTGAGCTCAGTACACTTATTTTCCGGACGAACCCTGTATGTGTGCTTGCGTGTGTAAATGAAAAACCTGCTTTATTTCAATGAATTTAGGCGAATGAGTGACCTTTTTTTCTCATCGCTGAGGCATCTCCATGCTTCTTGGCGGGTGTTGTTGAAAGAAATTTTCAAGGTCTTCAGGAACATACAACGGAAAGTCAAGAAATCGGAAAGAATCACGTAGATACATTAGTTCGACCCAATCATTAAGTATGATAAAAGGTAATTATTTCCCAGTTTCACGGCTTTAAAAATGTATGGTTCTCTGACTGCTGTTCGACGACGACGCATGGAGTATGACAGGAGTGGGGTAGTGATGGACGAAGAATAAACGTCGACGGATTAATTACTGTGCAGGGGCGTGCTCCCCGGAGAACCATCTCCCCCTGCTCGTGTGTGTGGGGTGCTGGTAGCCCACCGTCGGGGGACCGCCAGAAGTACAGTTGCTGGCGCTCGAAGAAAGGGTTAGTTTGCATGGGAACAGTATGGTCGACTACCAGTGCAGTGACGCTTTGGAGGAAAGGGATGATAGACACGTGAGGGTGACTTGGTGCTGTGGGGTGTGAGGGGGGAGGAGAGGAGGGGAGGGACCGGACGACGCTCTGGTGGCCTGCCGGAATTGCGCGCGGATTGTTTCCGCAAATGGGAGCGGCGGACATTTGATGAGTCGGCGTCGACGCCAATGTTATAGAGATTGGAGTGAACGGTAAATGCTAGTGGTTTCAGACAACGGTGCCGGGAGGGAAATGGACAATAATGGAAGGTGAAGGAAATGTCAAAGAGGCGAGAGGGAAAAAATATGGAAGTGAAAAACTAGAAGAAGTAGGTGAATATATTACCTTTGTCCTCAACTACTTCCGATCCATTTGATTTATGAGTCCCACGATAATTCACATTCATATTTATCTGTATTTAAATAAATACAGCAAATAGCAAGTACAAGTATAATGTTGGAATTCTTATAACTCTGCAGAAAAACAGATTCTCGTAAACGAGAACGGCTACCGTGTACACTGTGAAGATTTTTTGGAACCGATGCTTTCGTGCAGGGATGAAATATTATTCTCCTCTGAACGAATCACTTTTTTATGTGAGCATAGGCATGAAGGCAGGTCATTTATGTTCCAACAGTGTACAGAAATTTCAACTCTGAAGGCATATGAAATCTCGCGTTTCGATTAGTTAATAAAGGATCGGTACCACAAAAAGGGAGTGAAGGGTGAACAATGATGAACGAAATGATTCAATTTCAACCAATATTCGAAAATTTTCGTGTAGTCTACATAAAAAAAAGAATGTGAACTAAAAACCGATGAAAACCAGTTTGAATGGACGAGAGGAACAAAACTAGGGGAAAAATTAATTTTCAATTTTATCATTAAAACTTGGAGTAAATATTATGTTTTTATCGAAGTTGTGTCGCAGATTAGTGGGCTCATTAAAAAACGCTTTTTATGCAGAATATATAATATTTATTTTCCAAAATAATCGGTGTCGTAGGAGCATCATTATTATTTACCCGAGGACTAAAATGAAATCCGACTTATTGAATGAAGACACACTTTCACGTGACGGGAAGAATCCAGCTTCACCTATCTAGCTAAAACTCTTTCAGTTTTCAGCTTCTAGAATCATGTGATTTAAATAACCGGCGAGACATAATATTCAGAGAATATTTACTAATGAAATGCATTTATTAAATATATTCATCGACTGGAGTGCTATTTCTGAAGCATATACTAATTAAGGAGATGAAGAGGGACCTGATATAGATTAGTTTGCTAGGTGGGGAGTCACAAAATGTTTATTTGATAGTTGTGTCCATCCAAAAACCTACCTTCACCGGTAGATTACCTAATAATAATAATACTAATTAAACGTTTTACATATTTATTAACTGCAACGATACTGAAGGCGTAGTTTTTATGAACTGGAGTGATACTGAATCCGTTGCTCTGCAAAGTTATAATAATGTTTACTGCCACATTAATCCATGCTTCCTATTGCTTTTATTACTGAAATACAGATGAGGTGATACGGAGTAATTAAGAACGAATTTGCGGTAGTATAACTTTTCATCGCGAGCTAGACGAACGTTTAACTAAAAATAAAATATTTCCCTAATTACACCCCGATAAACGATTCTGTCATCCACGGAATGGGAACGTTTTCAGAATCGATAATTACAAAACGACGACGGGAAAGCTAATGCAAATCCGTCGAATATTAAACTGGGCACGTGAGAAGGGGAAAGAGAAATTTGGAACCGAGAGAGAGAGAATGAGATAGAGAGGGGGAGAGCGCTGGTTAACGGGGAAGGAATATAGAGGGGGAAAAGGGTTAGTGGTAGGGAATAGAGGGGGAAGACAATCTTTGATATGCATAGTCATCGCGGGTGGAGGAGTCAAGAGGTCAGCGGATGCCACGGAAGGGGGCGGGTGGGCTTCCGGAGCGATCTGCAGTGAAGGCTCAGGGAGGGGTAAGATGAGCTGAGTGGGAGAGGGCTCCGAATGAGAGGGGAAGGAGTGAAGGAACCTTCCACCCGTTTCCCTCCCTCACCCAATGGTGGGGTGTTTTTCGCAAATAATCCGGCTACTAATTAGGGAGTCCTCGAACTATATTCCCCAGGGGTTTTCTGCGAAAGGGTTAGAGGATTGGAGGGGGAGTGATTTTTTTTAGCCGCAGAGGAATGGAGTGTACGAAGTTGAGGGGCTAGAATAGGGATAGGGAGGACGGAAGAGGAGATGGAGGCGGTCGGAAAGGAAGACCTCGATGGAGAAATTCACTGGTGAACGGCTCGAAGCGTGTTTAACACGTTTTGGGATTCGGTTAATACAACGGAAAAAGCTTCGATCTTTCCTGCGACTCGAACGTTAGAAAAACATTGCGATTCATTTTTTTCTTGGTGGTCTGATTTCAGCGTGAATTCATCCTAGCCATAGGAAAAGTCTTGAAATAGATCCAATACAAAAGTCTCGACAAAAAAACCTGTGGAGATGGGACTAGTAGTACAAAATACTACTTATACATATTTATAAATGTTTGCTCTTCACATGCAACATCATCTTTCGTGAAAATGAACGAATTCGTGGTTGCCTAGCTTCGTTTAGCGCAGAGGTCTACATCTATATCTACATAAATACCCTACGAGCTACCAAAAAGGTGTGTGGCAGGGGGTGCAGCACCAGGATATAAGGGATGAGGGGGTTGGGGTTTTTCAAATATGACTGACTGACTCCTATGGGATTTCGACTACAAGCATTCTAGCCTCTTATAGTTCTTGGAAAAATGACATTTTAAACCGGTCCGAAGAGTCTAGGGAACGAGGCCCGGTTGGAAAACTCACAGGCAACTGACTAACCATTGCACACACGCGGCACGATATCCCACGTACCTATCCTTCATGATTTCTGCCTGAATTTACACATCTATGTTCATTGTAAGGGCTTGTGGGAATTCGGATGAGCAGATTGAACTTCTCGGCTTCTCAAGCATAATACGTTCGTGGAGATCAGAGCTGTCTGTCGAAAGAATATCCTCGAGGGCATGAGTTGCAGAGGCCTAAAAATGAATGATTATAAAGAGTGATGCTAAAGGAGAGTAAAGAGGAAGAGAGGGAGTGAAAGAGGGGGAGGGAGCGAAGTTTCCACTTAGAAGGGGGGAAGAGGTGAAGGGAGTGGAGAGAGATTAGTGCGATATGGATAAGTCGAGGAGGTGGATGGCGTTAATTGGATATTGTCTTCGTCGAATGCATTTCCCGGTGGCATCCATCTTAAAGAGTGAAAGGTTGAAGGATGAAAAGGGATTTTCGGGGGTGCGGTGTGCACGCTCTAGGGATGGATGTGTGCGGGGAGAAAAGGGTTCACAATAGTGGTGTATTGGGACGTTGAGTGGTCAGACGCGTGTCCATCCACACGCAAAGGCTTAGTTACAGCCAAAGGATCCCGGGTGTGGGGTTGAGGGGCGAGCAATATTTTACGGGGTTTTGGGCAGTTGGGTTATTTAATATTCAAGGGGTTCTTTCCCTTCTCTGGAACGTTGCACAGGGATTGAGAAAATTTATTTTTCGACGTGATTGGGTTGCGTCATTCAACCATTTAATCAAAATCCTTGGAGTCAAATGTTATGGGCGAGTACTGCACAACAAATTTGGATGAGAATATTGGGTCGAGGTTTGGAAAAGAAATGTTGGGGGATTATCTCGCATCAGACGACTCAGAAATTTCCTCTACGCTTATTTTTCTCCGTAAGTGATCAACTAAAAGATACTCAATTTTTCTTGCCAAAGGTTGTGGAATGGTAATTAATAAGTAAATCTTTTGGATGAGATAGATTTTAGAAAGTGAACTTGTGGAATTATGAATTTGCCACTGTCTGGTTCCTACTAATATCATCGAAATATGGTCTAGAATTACGAAACTTAAGTCTTTTTGAAATTTCATCTTTAGCGCCACCGAGTGCTTAATATTATCATTAAGCTGAAAATATATATTTATATTTGAGATGTAATTCTCTCTCTCTTATTTTTTCATCTTGAATTCACCGTTTTCTATTTTTACGTATCTTTTTTACCACAAATGAGTACACCTTTCGAAACATGGTTAGTACGAATTCAAAACTTACTTAATTCATAAAGAAATGTTTTGGACAGTGTTCAGCCATTATAAAAATCACTGAGATAACAACAGTAACTATTCATTCATAATTAAAGATCCAGGAAACTACTGAATTTTTATGTATTACACTAACAAAATAACTCCGATAAACCAAGGGAAATAATGGGTATTCATGAATGGTAAATCTTAAGTATAAGACTAAAATCTCTTTGCTGTGGAATTCTTTTTTATTCATGTGCATTGAGTAGTAAATACAAGGGTAAGTCAATAAATAAGCCGAAAGCGTCACTAAGACAAACGCACGAACATTTCATTGTGAACGTTTGGAACATCCACCGTACAGTCTTTACTTAGCCCCCAGTGATTTTCATCTGTCTGGGCCCCTTAAAAATACCATTTGGGTGGCCGACGTTTTAAAAATGATGATTCCATAGTCCTAGAGGTTACTCTTTGGCTGCGACAGCAAATAAAATACTTCTTTGCTGCCGGCTATTTGGGAATTGTAAAGAAATGGGATATGTGTCGGAATGAACAGGGTGAATATGTAGAAAAGGGAAATAAATTTCAGGAAATTACGTTGACTATTATTTCCCCATCCAGTTTTGCGAGTTATTTATTGACCTACCACGTATCTTCAAACTAGAAATAAGTAACGGTTTTGGATTACTTATATCAAAAGATTGCAATTATTTTACTAAGAGTGCGTGCATTTTTAAAGAATAATATAAAAAGGACGTGGTAGTCCAGTGGGGGAGAACGTTTGACTACTGGCCGGAGAGCCCGGGTTGTGTTCCCGGGGACGCCTCTGGGTACTCTCGGCTCTACCCAACTGTGCGAAATTTCGGTTACCAGAACTTCCAGGGAAACCATAGGCGGCACAGGGAAAAGAACTCGCCCTCCTACCCTAATGTGCGACTTTCACCCGCATAGGCCCGGGTTTGTACAAAGTGATCTTTACCCTGACCTATCGACCCAACCTTTTGGTGAATAAGTTTGAATAATCAGAAAAAGTGAGGATGAGAAGGAAAAATATCTGTTATTTCATTAATGCATATGGAAGAGACATGTATGAGCCTAGTAGGAAAAAACAACCCAAAAAATAAACAGGATTTGACTTTTAGATATATAGCTCATTACATGAGTTGTATTCTTTGGACTCTTAGATAAGTTTCAAGAGTTAATGTTCCAGTTCTAGAACAGCTAAACTTTATAGACAAATATGTAGGTGGAATAGGTAGTAGGTCACTGAATGAAGAGACTATAACCAAAGTCAGGAGAAGTATTTCCATATATCACATCAAATTGGGTATCAACATTTTAGGTGAACAGTGAACGGCGATAGACATGTTCGCATTATTATGGAGTCGATTATGTCATTATTTATAATAGTTATATTCTCCTTGAATCCATGGATTATTTGGGTATGATTACGAACAAAACACAGCGGTATGTGCAACACACTTCATCAGATTAATTAATCTCCCGTCGCTCCTCAATTATAACATACAATTTAAAGATAAAAAAGTTTAAATCAAGGCGAATGATTTTTACACTCTGAAATTATTGCATTGATTAACAACTAAAATTAAGGAAAAATTGTGTTATATAGAGGATGTTTAAATTTTGGAAAATATTTAAATATTGATATATTAGAAGTCTCTAGATTAATCAGAGCATTAACTTAAAAAATATTATTCGTTGTCACCTTTCATGTGCGGCATTAAGTATCGGAAAGATAGTCAAAGTATATTATTATATACACACAAATTATACGCGGAATTATTTGAAAAAGATTGTCCAGCGGGAATTTTCTGCGGCATAAGTCAAATTCAAGTCATTTGTACCCTCCGTTTCTGCGCAGTTTTGATTGTTCTTCGTATCCGGATAATCTTCTAACAAGTTGCGTAATATCCACTGCATGAATTTAATTTGTTTACTTATGAGATGATGCGTGAGAATATTTAGTAGTTATCCAAATCTCAAATGCAAAAATGACTTCGATTTTGAATAGGTCCCTTTAACGCTCTGTTATCAAACAAAGGCTTAAAAGGCCTGCAGAGCAAGACGTCCTTGCCAAGTTCACTTCCTGAATCATGACTTTATCTGGCAGCAAAATATTTTCCGAGATAAGTGAGCTTAAATCTTGCCATATGCTATGTCACATGATTGCGTGAATCAGTTTCAATATCGCATCTCATAGATTGCATCAACTAATATGGATCAATAAATCATTTACCTATACAATAAGCTGACTTAAGAGTAAATAAACAAATATATTTTATTACACATATCTGGAATGTAGAGTACAAATTCCTTAAGGATATTCACTAATATAACTACGTTATTTTCACAGAGTAAGTATATATACAGGTATATTCTTGGGTATCACAAAGTACTGCTCAGAAATATATTAGAGTTAATCCATGGTTGAGTCGTTTCACATTATATTTTTCCAGTTGCTGATTACACTATTGAAAAATGACAAAATCTAGGGATATTCCGTGTTATGAATTGGCAGATCTTAAGTACTGATACTAAGAAATTCTTCTCATACGTATTTGATGGGCTAGTATTAAGTTGATTTTCGAAAGGGTAAAATCCCAGTTTGTAAATTTATACTTTATTGATACTGACAGAAAAGCAACACTTTTGAAAATACAGCCTGATATTTTATTCATAATTTAATTTTATCAAGTATTTTATGGAGGAAATTCACTCGTTTCGTTGCAAACTGCTTAGAGGTTAGAGTGAAACTGACAGATACAAGATAGACAATTTCTAACCGAAGCGCCCGAATATACAAATATATTTAATTTGAAACCGATTGAAGTAACTGATGCATAGAAATTTCTTCGATATTTTATCAATATTTAGCCTAGACCATTACAAATTTTGGTATCACTATTCATCAATTCACAAATATTTAACTGTTGATTACGTGTCACTTTTCAACGACATTTAAAAATCTCGATGTTCGTTTTTCTAAAATTATTGTAAAACTAAAGTATATTGTATTGAAGCTCTTGGATAAACAAATTCGTTTTACCTTGTATACACGTACGTGTGAATACACCAGAACCCGAATTTCCTCCGCTCCGCGCCTCAAATGAGTCCAAGATGATATTTTGATAAAATACGTAAGTCTATGTAAATAACTTAGCGACAGCAGTACGTATCAAGAATTCGGAGTTCACTATTTTCACAAGTTTATCCTAAGGTAGCCTAAGGGTAAGTTAAAGTGTATACAATACTGAGAGTAAAATTTGTAACAAGTCAAAATTATTTGGGCTTTTGTCAAACAATGGTTAAAGTGATTTACAGAGCTTTGGAGGAAACTATTTAAAAGTCGAGTCATTTTTGCGTTTCAGATTTGAGAAAGGTAGACGATATTGCCAATGAGTCATTTCATGAGTCAACAAATTAAAGCCATTAATTCCTCTTACTTATTTGAAGATAATCCCGATAGCTAGAACAATCAAAACTGCGCAGAAACTGAGGGTACGAATGATTAGAAAAATTGTCTTGTGCCTTCTTTAAAAAGAAATATGGTTTTGCTAATCAATTACTTAATTTGAAACGAAGAGATGAAAATATCCGAAATTGAACAATTCGATCGATTGATTGATTTTAAAAGTTTTGAAAAAATACTGAGTGGTGCACGAAATTAATCATGAGATTTGATAGCTGAAATATGTGACTATGCAATGGTAAACTTCTTAAATAATAATAAAACGTAACTTTTATTTACTTGATGGACACATAAGCATAAGTTGAACAAATAAATTAATTATTCTTCCCACTGCACAGGTGGAAGCAGCGTATGAATTCTTGGAAATCGATAAGAATGATAGAACTGCATTTAGCACTCTCTGGCACTCCGTAATCAAAGAAAGAGCTTATGAACGGCTTTGCAAGTGCCATCTACGTTAGTCGCTTGAATCACAGCGCCAAATTCGTCATCGTTCATTGGATTTTTTTAGAAGCGCAGCACTGAAGAAATATGTATTTCAATTGAAGTAGACCAGGGTGCAACAAATTAAAAAGGTATGGAACATGGCTAATCAAATATGAGAGATTACCCGCTGGGAAAAAAATAGTGAAAGTTCAAAGTTTTCAAATCAAAGTTTAGGGTATACTTCCGAACTATACTCGCACAGTCTTCGCCTTCAGTGTGAAATCTTGATGTAAATTCTTTTTAATGAATCATTTGTACGCCAATTAAATTCTATACACAACAAAATGAGTTAACTTAAAAAGAGATACTCCAATGGCAGAAATAGAGAAGAGGAGGGAAAAAAAATTAGAGCGTAGATCGAATTATCCTGTCGCTCTTTCTCCCATTAAAAAGAAGTATCATTGGACTTTTGGGATCAATAAAGCAGGAGAGAAAGGAACATAGAGGATGATATAAGGGTGGAATGAGAACGTTCTTCATTTTCTATATATGCAGAACACCTTTGACGTAAAAACGGCAACATGGGGCCACGTATTTACATTTTTATTCAATGCAGTGGAGTAATACTTGAAATGTGAAAACATTTTTCTATCAATCATAGTACTTCATGAAATCGCATTTATCTATCACTTTCGCACTTGGTACCAGTTTCTCTTTCCACCATCCGGTATTTCGATGAAAACCTGTTTCATGTTTTCCCCGATTCAGCTGATTTGAAAATTCCCTGTACACCTTAAAGCACTTTTTCGCCGAAGAATTAACGATCCCTTTTAACGGAGAGTAGAGTGTACTTGGAAAATGGGTGAATCTATTAGACGCTGAAAAGGCATTCAGCGCGCCTGCCGGCTCTCGAGGGGCTTGAAGTCGTATATTCAGGACCACTGACACATTAGCCGAGACGGTTGCGCCATACCATTCGACATTCAAATGCGTCAAACAGAATGATCGAGATATTTCAGGGCGGTTCAACTCCTCCGCGACCAATCTGCATAATGCTGACGCCCTCCGACCCTTATCGCTACCATCCAAAGTGAATTTTCTCCTTTCCACTCCGAAAGGGATCAGTCACTTTCAAAGAAGCCACACTCCGACGCATGTACGCCGATTTTTCAAGTCTCTTATGCATAATAGAAATTTTATTCTAAATATCCCGAGACAGAATATTTCGAAGCGTTTCTTTTGCAAATGTAATTCTTTGTTTATTCTCGAAGTACTTCTCGCGAAATAATCCTACGGTTCAATCGTGAATCTGATGGCATTTAGATACCAATAGGTAGCATATACTACATGGTTTCGGGCACGGTCACATTGTGGAAGTATTTAGTATTCACACGAAAAGATAGTAATTTCAAAGGTCCCTAATGTAGAAAAATCCAAAACAAAATATTGTTTAGCTTGTGTGCACATTTATCAAGCAGAAATAGAAACGGAGTATTAATTCCAATATTTGTTAACTATAATGTGCCTAATTTATTAAATCTTTATTAATCGCCCATGAAATCACCTTTTGGAATTTGGACTATTTGTATTGCAAAGAAAAGTTACTTAAAAGGATTCGGAAAATGGTTTTAGTCTTGCCTTTACTGTAAATCGGCAAAAATAAGTATTAATAATCTAGTCTTATGTTTTACCAATATTAAAATTATTCAATTTTTTATTGACTGAATTTAATCTCGTATCTTTAAAGTTTCTCCAGATAACTACAATACAGAAGTTTATTCATTATCACGATGAAATATTCACTCAGGAAATATAATTGAGATAATGGAGATTAATACCATGGCAGCTTTCAAACTCATAGTTAAGTCACATGATTAATAAATAATTTGATCCTTCCGGGCCTTTGTAGGTCCTATAATTGCCAAAAATATGACATTTACATATCATAAACTTACTTAATATATACTAACTCTATTATAAATTACTTAATTGATTGTCCTCTTTGATGAGGGTAGAAAAAGAACCTTTGCATTTCAACATAAAGATTTAATTATTCACACGACCATGGTTTCGATGCTGTGCATCATCATCAGGTGATGTATCGTGCGAGCTATTAAATCTTTATGTGGAAGTGCAAAGTATCTTTTTCTGTCCTCATCATGAAGAAATTCCATAAAGTTAAGCCTGAAACTGTTAGGATTGTCCCCTGTCAAAAAAATTAGAGAAGCATCTCACTTCAGCAGCATATTCCTAATGAAGAAGAAACCCGCGGCTTTTCTAGTTCAAGAGGGAATACAATCAACCTGTCTGAAGAATATTAATTTCTCTTCGATAATTTCACGATCAAATTAAAAATGCAATATGGTAAGATAGATCATGACAGTAGGATGAGAGAGATCAAGTGTATAGCCAACAGACTTAAGATATGTTTTTTTCAAAAACGATTATGTATCATAATTAGCGTAAACGATCGAGCTAGGGGAATAAAGCATTTTTCATTTTCCGCAGGCCAGTAAATTGCTATTGTTTAATTTAGCCTTAGTTAATTATCCTTTTTGTAATTAGCTATTTGTCTCACATGTGAGGAGTAGTATTTCGTACTTAACCGCATGTACCTGCAGTTATGATTATCTACATTATTTTAATTGTTTTACATATTTATTGCCACTGACAATTTGGAAATACTTATTTTAGATATTGCAAGACTGTTGTTGACTAACCCCCTACCATGAACTTTAGCGGCGGATTGAAGGGTATCATGCAGAATGATATGGGCACATCATATGGCGTTACGGGGACTTTTGACTCTTTTCAAGGCAGTCGATATACTTCCTCCCAATCTTTTCCACGTATTAATTTCTATAATACTTATATTTATCTCTAAATATCACCAGCAGTTACGCAATATCACGGCAACAAGTCCAAATCAAGCCAGAGTAAGCAGCTATAAAGTTTACCGGTTAGGCTATAGGAGACCTCACCGTATGCGGCGCTGTAGGGCTTAGCACGAGGGCTTAGCCGCGGTATGCGAAATTCACTCTTCAAGGTTGGGATCAAGTCAAATCTGGTGCCTATTGAAAACGTCACACAGGTTGGGTAAAGATGAGGCTTTATCTAGTAAAGGATTTGAACTTGGACCCACTGGTTAGTAGCCCAAACCCACTGAGCTTTTCAATAGAACTGACGCGATAAATTTAAAATCGTGCAACAGCTACGGATAAAAATTCATTTACTATCGTTTTATACACCAACCGAAGGAAAGACAAATCTTAAGCCTCCATAAAGTTTCAATAAACTTTCCCTGCTGAATTGCCCGCGCGTTCAATTCTAAATTGCCTTGTCTTTGGAATATTTTTTTCCTGCGACGACCAACATGGCATACCGGGAATGCTCGGGTGTGCTCCACCTTCCCTCAAGCACCCACATCCTACGCCACCCGCATCGCATCCACGCAATCTCGCGATCACTTCCCACTAACCCTGGCCCAAACAAGTGAGGAGGGCAGGGCGCGGTGCTTGACGAGGGAACCGGAGAACGGTGAAAATGAGGGTGGCGAAAGAATGGAAAAACGACAGGTTTACGGATGATTAATTATCGAATGCAATTACCGCGCAAACCGCTCGAAAGAAGTGAGCAGGCAAAGGGAGGGGGAAGGGAGGCGGGGATGAGTGGGGTGGGGGAAGGGGTCGGAACGTGTCTTTCCAGTCCGTGGAGAGATGAAGGGAGGAGGATGTTCGGGACTTCAAAACTCTCTCTCTCTCTCCCGCATTCACCCACCCTCACGATTCCCCCTTGGGACCGGAGCAAGCAACCAACCCCCATTTCCTCTCCCCCGACGCCTTAAAAACCGCCCTCCCATCCAATCATCCCCACACGCACCTCGACCCCACTCCCCAGAACTCGAACCCCGTCCTCCCTTGTATCCTCCCCCCGCCCCCAGCCGCCCATTCCCGTCCCAAGTAAAAACTAAATCCCGCTTCATTCGCCCACCCCCCCTCTCTCCTCTCTCTTCCTCCACCATACCCTCTTCCCATCCCCTCCACAGTACTTACTTCGTATCAAACGTGACTACTGACGTACAAGTGAGCGGGCTTTGCTTTTGCATTAAGAATTATCCACGTATTTTCTCAGTAATTTTTTCTTGAGTTCAGAATCCAATATCAAAATAAACATGGTAAAAAACAAGGTATTAAAAGCAAAAGCGTCACGCCTTAAATTTCCATAAAAAAATTGAGTGGTACGTATAGTATATCACGTAAATTTGTCTGCTCGAGGCCGGAAATGGCCGATTATCCCAACAAATTTCTAATATAAACTTCTCCTCGTAACTAATTTCCGAAATACCGGATCCACAGCACCTGCCACAGACATTTTACACCCTACGCTGGACTAAAAGTATTGTCCTTTTGGTTATAAGTGAATATAATGTCAACTAGGTGACATTTAATACTATGCACATTTTTATCGATGTATGCCACGAATATCCCGATTGAGATCAACTATGAAAGACGTGACGGGCAAATGCCCATACAAGACTCATTCACCTTTAAGCGTACGTATGTTGAACACAAATGAGATGGGAATCAAATTCGTCGAGAGAAATAACCTTTTTGTTTCAATAACACACACCAACTTATCTAACATCGTTGAGTATTGATTCAATTCCATGACGATGACGAGTTGAATTTGACAGAACAGCAGTATTGCACTTACCATCCACATCTCTACGCCTGCCTAAAGCTCTCGATCCGCCTTTCCACTGTCTCATCCCTTCCCCCTCTCTTAAGCCCATTCCTTACACAGACCCCGCTCCCCACTCTTGTTTCCCTGGATTTGCCCAGCCACGGGGGTTCACTCATCCGAAGAAGAATATTCATCTGGAGAAGATCTGTCACTCGACTTTCAATAATATTTCATCGCTTCTTAATGGAACTACCCCAGTCGACGGGGGTTCCTGATCCACATCCTTCCTTTTCCTTCCCACACGAATTGGTGCGTTTTTATGCGACTGCCGAACGGAAGACAAGACTCTTCAAATCAATTTAAATAAATACCCCTAAACTACATCAACGGAAAATAATTGTGAGGGACGGAGTTTGGTAAAGCTCTCAAACGCTTCCAGAATTAAGTTATAGTGTTTTCGAAATCAATTTAACCGTTCTATGAGCGAATTTTATTGCTCGAACTACAATTTTATTACAATATTAGACAAAATTATATGAAGATTGAGTTCCCTAATGAGGAGAAATTTACACCGAGGGACATATTTGCATTGCAATGTAGAAACATATTTAAGCATTATAACAAGAGTTGAAAACGTTATTCTAGTCATCCTAAAGTCCTAGTTTGGATGCATCTTGGCTGACTAAACGATGAGAATCGGACAATCCTCCGCCATATCTCGTCATTAAGGCAATCGGAAGTTAAGAAAAAGTAAATTGCTGAAAATACTCTTCTGAAGAAAGCAAGAGGGTGCAGACGACGGACTTGCAGAGAAGTAAAGAGGAGGATGGTGGGTGGAGCAGGAATTGGAGGGTGGCTGTTAGGGAGATTGCTTCTGGCGAAGGAGAAGGTAAGACGGCGAGAGAAAGAGAAAAGGGAAGAAGGAAGATCAGTTCTATACTGTGGAAAAGTAACTCGGCGACGACCTTTCCTTCTCTCTCAGTCTGTCTCCTCAGGGGTACGCTATTCATTTGTTATTCTGCCCCTGAAAACCCGCCTACACCCACCCGCCCGCCCGGAGCAGCCAGCCTCTCATTTGTCACACGACAAACTGCCCGGACGGTGGCACGCCGGTGGAGATGGAGTGGAGGGCGGAGGGGGGCGGGACATTGCAGGAGGAGGGGGGGCGAGGTTGAGGGGGAGAAGGCGAGAAACGGAAGGGAACGCAGGATTGGCCCGTGGAGGGTCCCAGTGCGTGAAATTCGAAAGGATGGGTGAATAAGGGGAAAAGTGTACGCATAATAAGTTCACTGAGGACGACATCATCGTGAGAGCGGGTGACTGTTAAATGCTCGCTAACCTAGAACTTGTCAGGTAGAATTGAATTAGATCGAGATGATTTTCTTGCTTCATAATGACGCAAGTATGTAGACTGTCTATTGAAATGATATTCTTTCTATGCACAGAAAACTCTTTCAAAAATGTCACAATTTACCTACTGGTATTCAAGTGGATAAAGAAGAATATGTTATACTTTTTAGTTACGCATCCCGAGCAATTATTACCCGTAATAGTATGGATGTTTTATTTTTCTCAAACATGAAAATTAGAAAACATAAAATTCAATATTGCTATTGTTTAAAGTTGTGTATCCAAAATCTACATTAGCCGGTAGATTACGTAGTATTGATGGCAATAAATTGTTTGAATTCAGTTCAACAATGGAGATTGCTTTTGCAAAATATCGGTTTTTTAAATGAGGCCTTTCCGCAAACATTTTCAAGAAATGATGTTGAAAATATGTACCCTCTTATTTTTTTTTACTTAAACCGATGTTTTTAATATGTTGATGGTTCAATGACCGCTGAAAAGTATTTTTAACGAAAATGACGCAGATACTTTTCGATGGGCACTCTGAAGAAAATAAGAATAAATATCCTTCGCACAAAAATCACCATTTTAAATTCCCCAAGGTGTGTCTCTTAATTTTATTTCTGTATAATCGTGATAGATATTGCCACACTAAAAAGAGCTTTACGTGTAATTTTAGCATCAGGTACAATGGTGTAGTTGATGAGCACATGAAACTAAACAATTATTATTGCTGAGAATATGCATCGGCAACAGCTGATTATGTTTTTGTTGAAGAGTAATTTTATCTTTTCTGCTTCGAGTTACTAGCAATAGCAGGAAAAGTACTCACAGGGCAAGTCATAAAGTATTTGGTTCCCGAAAAGTATAAAATAGAGATTCAAAGGAGGAAAAATAATTCCGGACACATTTCTTAAATTTTTTCCAACGATCGATTCAGGTTAGTTCAGAGTTCTCCAATGCATAACGTTACTGTAGACTCCAAGAAACTGCGGGAGAAGTCGCAGAAGTAACTTTTTAATGGAGTCATCCGCTAATATGCACTTCGATTCAACAATTTCAGAGTGTAAAAATCATATGCATTGACCGGGATTCGAACCTGGATACCTAGATGTCTGGCTGAGTGCTTTAGCTAGTTAAGCTATGATTCAATTAATTTTTAGCTATCGAGGCGTCCTCTTAAATTCAGAAGTTTTGGGGCTTTAAAGGAACAAGACTGTAGGCTTACTGTAGACACTGCAACACTTACAAAGTGTAAAACTCATTCGCGTTGACCGGGATGAATGATTCAATGTTTTTTTACTCTTTGAAAGCGTTGCATTGTATTGCGAATTAACTGATTACTCCGTTCTCAAAGTCACTGTTGCGGCATCTCCCATATTTCTTACAATTACCATATACGTAAGATTGGAAACTTGAACAGTTAAAATTTAGTACAGTAAATAGGAGTGATCAGTAGAAAATTTTCAAAAATTGCTTGAATGCCATGAATTTACAGAACGCAGTGTTTCCTATTTTGCATTAAATACGATACCACTATGCCTCTACCGACGTACAAGTTCATATAAGGGATTATTAGAAGCTATAGGGACTCAAAAAAAAGAAAGCAGACACATAAACATTACAGGCACCTTACGTTCGTAGATGGTTTGCTGGGACTTATGAAGAAATGTTCTATCAGATTAAAGTTACTGATATTTTCATTATGCGACATGGAAGATAAGGTCGTAAGATAACGAGTAATTTCCAAACAATATACGAACACAACAGCTATCAGTCACGACGGCAGGAATGGTACACTACGAGCGTAGAAGAAGTAAGAGGGGAGCGAAACACGTTGTTAGCATTCGTTAGCATTCATCTGCGCGGGACACGAGTCATCTCGTGCCCGAAGCACGAACGAGAGTCGGAATAGGTTGCAGGGAGTTTCGGGTGGACAGATTTTTGTTCCCAGAAAGACATCAATCAAAGAGATGGAGTGGTTTGGGGAGATAACCCATTCGAATCCGGGGAAGGCGTGGGGAGGGAAGAGACATGCGGGGGTGGAGCGCCGGGCCGAACGTCAAGTTTGTGACGTGGGGGTCGATTGTTGGTGTCCGTTTCAATACGTATTGGAATGACGTCCGGTTTGTGTCGGGTCAGTTACGACGTCGAAGATATATTATACACACTCGCGTCCATAGAATAAAGCCAAATAGTGTCATAAAAAGAGCAACTTACTGCTTTTGAGTACACAGTGTGTGTCAACCCCGGAGAATCTTTCGAAAAAGCTATCAAATTTTATCAATGTTACAAGGATTCAGATCAGATGAATGGTGGGTTTTTGAATGAAACATTCTACTCATAAAGCATAATATTATCAAAATGGTTACCGAAATACCTTGCCATTACCAGATAGTAGCATATCATAAATACTATTGTGTACGTAACTTACAGGTATCTCCAATGATTAATTCTAAGAATATAAAATTAGATAAAGGACAGAGGCATGAATCATCTATGGTTAGTGCTTTGCCTTACAAGACTGCACACGGAATGGGACGGTCGAGTTGTTTTATTTTATCTTCTTCGTACGTTTTAGGAGCAAACGGAGTCGATTTAATGTTCAATTATGTTACTAAAAATATAAAAAAATTAGACATCAGATAGTTTGACAGTAACGGGCGCTGGTAAAAGACTATGTGAATAATTAAAGTAGACAATATCAATACAAGTAGCTTATTATTATTATTGGTAGTCCATTGTTTTTGGAAGATTTTGAATGGGAACAGTCCCTACGTTACATAAGTTACTCTAGTTACCTGTCAATCAATTGAAAATATATCCTATTTAGTTTCAAGGAAAATTGAAAATGCGGTCAATTTCACCTCTATATGTAAACCTGAAATGATGGTTATTTCTTCATTAAATTTTACAGCAATGACCACCCAGACATCTATGTATAAAACTTTGTGATGAAGGAACATTTGAGTTTATTTGTAAAGAATTGTTTCAATTCCCATGGAATTTCTCTGGGTGAGTTTTACAACTTACGAGTCACTTCTACATGTAGGTAAAAAGCTTTCTAAGACCATCGAAAAGATTTGACTCTCATTCTCTTTAGGGTACAATATTGAATCGATTAGGTAAATAATTATGAAGTTTATTCGTCTCAAATGTATATTGAGCATTAATTTCTACAAATTCTTCTTACATAAACAAATCTGGCCGCTCAGTAGGGTATTGAACCCACAGAATTAGTTAGGGCATATAAGTTTGATAGTACGGCATGTTTTTCGCAGATTTTGGGGAAATAAATGACATACCGCGATCGATCACAGTTCTTTATTTATGAGTCGAAAAGACAAAATATATTTACCTCCAAAGAAAGACTAATGCTTTGGACAATTTTTTGGAGAAATGAGTGATGAGGTTCGAATTTCGGAATTCTTGGGGAGCGGTATTCATTGGTTTGGTGGACGCATTGAAGTGAATATGTAATATACGCACGGAGATAAATTGGTTACATGTTTGACTGGGTTAGAGAGGGGACGGAAGTTGCTGGGGTGAACGCTTTCTGGAGGGATGCAGGTTTGAAGGAGGCTGGAAAGGGGAGAGAAAGGGACGCAACTAGAAATACTTTGAAGGAAGTGGGAGCACTGAAATATTAGCGACGAACTAATTTAGGAAAATGCAATAATTGTATCCCCCAATTACTGACGGAGTTTTTCACCACAGTTGTTGGGAATATGAAGCACCACTATAACATAAAGAAGAGAATATCTAAGCATAAAAACAGTTTAAAGTCGTTTGATTAAGTCAATTCCAAAAATACAATAATGCCTGAAAATCACAGGTTTCTCCTTTTGCAGATTGGGTGTAAGCACAGAGCTAAACTTTGACACTGTACAAAGCACTGTTTCGGGAATACGCGGTTCACATAAAACCATTAAAACATTTTTAAGTTTTTCAACGAAACTCATGCTTTCCACGGAAATAATGGAAAACGGTTTTATATTATTTTTCCCGTCACATTTACAGTAGTTTAAACGTATTTCCCTTAGGCCGTAACTTTCCGTGCCATCTCGGTCAAGCTTTCGTCTAACTTATTGTAACTCTTAATAACACCAGTAGTTGGAGAGTGCTTGTCCATACGCATATGCCGCATAAATAAATTTTAAGAGCAGTGTTGATTAGTATCGGTAATTTTTTTTGTCATGAATACTGCATTAAAAGTTAATATGATATCACATAAACTAAAAACTATCACATACATAATAAATACGGTAATCCACTATTAAAACTGGGTTCTTCCCATCAGCAGGAATGTTTCAACAACAAGTGTTTCCTACATGACCGACACTAATTTTGAGTACCACCTATACCTCGAGAACAAAGATATTTGGCTCAGGGTGTACTGCGTTCTCCAAATGAACAAGTTTAGTTTCAAACTTTAAAGAAATGATTAGTAATATAATGATTTTAATTTTTCTTTGTTGGAAAATGGTTCATACATTATTTTTGTTCCTATATAATGAACACTTCCCCGCTGAATTATTTTAGTTCCACTAACATTTCCATTTTGAAATATTACTTGTAAAAATATTTGAATGGTAGATGAGGGTAGGTTCACAAGAAAAAAGTCTGTAGAGTACATCCTCAACAGTGGATTCTCGCCGGAATCTGCCGGCCATCTTGAGACCATTTTGATGTCGACCGATTTGAACAACATTGGAGAAGGCTCCAACTTATACTCGCTTTCCCGGCCTGTTTGCAATGCTGAACTCTAGAGCACCTCAAAGTCAACCACCGTTATGACTTCATGGATGCGAACGCTGAAGAACACACTGAGATAGTGGAGCGCATGTGGGAATAATCAGCCAATCGACGCAACAAACGGCATCGAGGAACGCCAGGTCATCATTCGGAGTACTATCCGGCAGAATGCATGGGGAGACAGCGTGTGGACGACGGGACCATGTTCCAGCAATTTCTACATACCATCAAGTTTTTTGACTTTCCGGGTCTCTGACGTAATTTGCTAAATTACATGCAAGAAATAAAAATAGGGAAGTTCTTACGACAGTCGAAATATATTTAGTGATCAAGATGAAATGCATTCATACCATCACCTTTGACTTTGTAGCGAAGAGTTTCAATAGTAGACTGAATGAAAATGATCGCGGTCAAGTAAAAAATATTCCCGCTTGATAGTATGCCTAAAAAGACTGATTCCTAAGCTTAGCATCAATAGACAGCTAAGTATGGTAAAAAATAACTCGAACTACTGAGTTAAAATTTTACTTTGTCTCGGGTCCGAAGGCTAAAATTTATCTTAACTAATATAGTTTCATTCCGTTCAAAATTATTGATCATTTTATGAGGAATAAATTACCGTTATATTCTGAAAAGTAATTTAAAGAAGACTTTTTTTTCTCATTTCAGAAAAGTATTCACCCATACAGGTTACAAGTAGTTGGCCTATCTATGTATTTGATTGTAATTATCTTTCTATTTTGATTTTAATATTTTCTTAACAGGTACATTATCTATAATAATAATAATGGTGATTGGTTAAAAATAAGATAAAAGTTTGATATTGAAGTGCCATCAAATTTTCACTCGAAGTGAGTGACGTAGTCGTGCTAAAAAATATTTCTATTATCATTATTCCTTTTTATTCTCTCGCGAAATTCGAAACCTATGACAAAGGGAGAAAGCGATTGTGAACGCAACCAATCATCCGAAAGTACGAAATTGATTATATCGGTGGTCGTCAAGTTAGCAGGGAGGAGAGATAAATCATCCAAACAGATAGTTTACAATTTGACCTGGTCCCAGTTGGTGTTGAAGCGAAATGATGTTCATAAAACTCATCCAGTAACTGACTTGGGGTGGGGGCGGTGCACCTCTCGCGGCAGTATAAGCACACAAACACTGGCTGATACAAGAGCGAGCTCTGTTCTGAGAGAATAAACAGAATCATGCTGGAAATGGGCCATAAAGCCGGGTTTTTCGGAGAGAAGCGACGGGTGCAGAACGAATATGGGCGACGGTGCGGTGCGCGCATTATGCTCACAGGGGAGGGTTCACGGCTGGAGCGATGGGAAGGGGTGAAAGTAGAGTGGAGGGCGGAGGAGGTAACAAGGGTTGCGAGTAGAGGCTGGATGCCGAACAAGTAGTATCCACATTATAACCACGATAGCTTGTGACAAGGGGGCATCAGGCCACCAGCCTTTGGTATGAACAGTAAACATTCGGTATTATTTTATTTTGGGGGAGTTAAAAATTATCATACCTGAATATATATACTACTGTGTTCTCTAATTGTACGAAGGTAAAGATTATTATACCGGCCTTTTCGGCAAATTTTGCTTAAATTCTCTTCATAATCTCTCCACCCAATGCATTACTGGGCTAAAATGAATCACTCTGTGCAAGCTTAAAGATTATTGCTTTGGATTGCGTACTTGTAGAGTGATATGATGTCATTGGAATATATTTATGAAAAAATAATAGTTCTTTTACAAATGTTAAAGCTCTTTACCAAACAGGTTTCGAGGTAATTCATCATCTTTATGTAGTTTCATTATATGATTAATTTACACTTAAGTAATAACGGTAATATTTTAAGCTTAATGTACTATTCGCACTTCCAGTAGCTCCAAAATAAGGCTTAAACAACTATGTGATGATTTTTGCTAAATTATAACGATTATTCTGGTGTCAGGAAGCTAATCGGGTAGTATTGCGCTCTATTATTTTTAATTCAGAAATTTCTGAGAAGATCCAAAATAATTAGTGTGTATTCAAGGTCGTCTCTTCTTAACATTTCCATTATCATATGTTTCCACCAAACATTGGATGAAGGCTAGTTTATTTAATGCACCTTTGCCAATGTTTATAAAGTATTTACCCAGAGTTTTGTCAAATATTATACATAACATACATATATGATGCATTTCCTGGATTTGGAAAATTCCCATATTTCAAGAAGTGATTTTAGAGCTCCGAAGGTTGATTTAAAAAACTAGAAGCGACAAATCCTTCCAACTAAAATCTTTTTCATTTGAAAAAAGATCCATGATACAATGAACTTTTAAATGGATGGCCATATTTTTATGGGGGTTCTACCGGTAAAGATACGGAATTATAGTCTTTGGATGGAAGCAGCCTATACAATAGCGTAGCAATGCATGTAGGTTTTCGCCTCTCCTTCCGAAAAACAACTTGAAATCAGACACTAGAGTAAGTTCTTCAATTCCATATTTTACCTAACATCAACGACGACATTAACCCAGCAAGAACGGCCATATATTTCTCAACAACGAAGGAGAGTTCCCGACATTTGTATACAGACAACACCTCCTCTGGGTGATAAAATGTACTGGGAACATGTGGACAAACTAGCAAATAAAATTAGGATTTATTAGAAGAGTATCGGGGAAATGTGACAAGTAGGTTGTAAAAGCTCTGGTATCTTTAGCTAGTTAGACCTCATTTAGAATGTGTACTCCTACTACAAGGAGTCCTCTTGATGTTGAATTTATTGCCGCACCATTTCGCATGCAGCGTATAGGAGCTTGTAAACGCTATCATGACAAACTTGGTAGCGTATCTAGATTATTAGAGAAACTGGCTCGGAATGACTCATGGAGCAAAGGTTAATTTCCAGATTAAATCTCTAACATAACATGGAAACAGGTCTATTTATTGATGATGCTAAAAATTTATTATTAGCCCATCCTGCTGTGGTAGGAGAAATCATACCATAAGATTAGAGATATCAAGTGTGGAGCCGAAAAATTAAAAATTTATTTCTCCCACAAACAATAAAGACAGGATGACTGTAAACGGCGAGGCTAGGGACAAGAATTTCACACTTAGATACCAGAGTGCATGCATTAGTAGTTATTATCAACGAGCTAACATAGCCAATAAAGCAACTAGGATTAAAGGAAATTTCATTTTTGATGTGGTGTGTCTGGTGTTCAATTAACCCCTATCATACACCCTAGTGGTGGCTTACAGGGTAACCTGTAGGTAGAGTATTAAAAATATATATATATTTTTTACACTCATGTATACATATATACATAGAAATATACACATGTATACACATATGTACATGTATATATATATATATATATATATATATATATATATATATATATATATATATATATATATACACACACACACACACACATACATATACATTTGTGCGTGTGTAGATTTTGATTCGGTCAACGATATCACTGAAATATTAGTATATTTCAGGGAAATAATTTTTTTAACATAGGAAAAAGAGAGCGAAAAAGCAGAAAAGAGCAAAAAAAATTACATTTTGTCCAGTGCGACACTGGTTAAAATCCATCATATCGATCAGAATTAATTGACCTTCTCGATGGCTTCTACAAAAACAAATTACATTCTCGATTACGCTGCCATTAAAACAGGTAAAACTTAGCATGGTAAATACAAGAATAGTAATTGAGTGGTTACAAAAATCACAAAAATATCGTAAAATTAATACATGAAGGTCAACAATGATGATTATAAAACTAATGAAATCGACGTATAAGGTTAATAATACGATATGGTTAGAGTAACCAATTTTTATTACCTAATATAAATTAAAATGAATACATGCTCTGATATTTTTGCAGGTATAGCTGGTGCCCATACATCCCCCTTCTTGCATCCTTTTGCGGGTTGCATGATAAATTTGAGATTTAGATCTGAAGTATGTACACAAAATTTGTGTCTTTTTCAATATTATATTTTAATGTAGGTATTGGAGTATTTGTTTAGCCTCGTGATAAGTGGCACTTAGATTTTATATAAGATAACTTCATTAGCTAAGCAATATTTAGGTGGTGGGGCAATGAAAATATATAACTTAAACGGTAATGTAATATTTTTAAATAATTTCTAGTACATGGTACTAAACTCTGTCATGAGTTCGAACCAATGTCATATTTTCGGCGACGATATTTCCGTATCAAATTAATAGTTTCTAAAATAACAAAACTATTGGAAATTGCAGAGTACGGTTGAAGACTTAGGAAATTCAAATTGTTTCATGCTAAGAAAAGTTCATACCGGAGGACAATGATACTCAGAACGTTGCAGCAACGTCTTGAAGTAATGATTTAAGCCATTGTGCCTGGCGGAAACTCCATTAGCAATCCATGGATAATGTCGTTTTGATTACACACTCTAGCGGCGGAGACTCTTAGGGATCCCTTCCCTTCGTCCCCCATCCCGCTCTCACTTCATCTCTCTCTCTCTCTACCTCTCTCATCTCGAATGCATCCACTTCATACTCCTCGCCTCGCGCGATTTCCCTGAATACATATTTCCAGCGGGAAGCGAGGAATCGCAACGTAATGCCCAAACACACCGCGTACACTCGATACCCGAGGGGTAGATTGATGGAGTCACGATGACTTACGCTTGCGTAAGTCTTGTGCGGGGTGGCAACGCGCGCGCGTGCTAAAAGGTCTCCCGTCACGGACCGTCGACCGCCGTTCGGACACCCATCTCCACCGCCCAATGGAAACGTGATTCTCTAAATATATTCCCATCCTTCGCAAACGGCTAAATCTCCTCTCCCTAACCCCTGTCCTTTCCCACCCCCCCCCCCCCAATATCCAGCCTCCCCTGCCCCCCCCCACGCACACACACACACCACTCATCATCCAAGCCGTGCTTTCGGGCTCCCCATCTCTCTCCTCATCCTCCAATCCCGAATTGGGGAGCATTGTCCAGGCGACGAAATCCTTATAAACTGATTTGATTACGCCGCCGATCCTGCCCCCCCCCCCAAAAGCACCCATTTGCCCCATCCCACCCGCACTCTGCCAGCTCCGACGGCCTCTGTCCAGTCATCGCACGACTAAGCTCCGTCCCTCTTTATTCCCCGGGAGAGATGCACTCAACCCTCACCAGCCACCGTCGTAAGGATCGCCTAACCTTATTCGCGCAAAGTCTGGCTCCAGAAGTACCTTAGCTATTCTACATGCTATGACGCTCACCCTTCTATGATTTAAAAGTCGGTGACTTTAGCGTGATAATCATTGCCTTTATCATCACAAGTGAAAAGTATTTCAGAAGAGAATTTGCACAAAAATAATCACTTAACTTTTCATCAATACAAACTGGAAATGAAGTAGCTTTGAAAAGCTATGAAAAAAATAGTAGCTTTATGATTCTACGGAAAATTTATTTCGACCAGGGTTTCGACATTCAACGTCATCTTCAGGTGGAATCACAGTCACAATTTTTTCAATTCCAATATGAATCGATTAGCTACGCCTGAAACCATCAATCGACGCAAAAAAAATTTGTTGTCTCCGGCGTAACTCTATGGAATTTGCATAACATATTGAAATGAAATTATTGATTTATTAATTCCACACACTTTAATTAAATAAAATGTGTGGAAATACAAAGTCAATAATGTCATTTCATTTCAAATCGATACAAACATTAATTTCCACTGAGTATATACAAATTTCTATGAATAATATCTAAAAAGTCTTTTTTTTGAAGACGGCATCAAGCTGAAATACCACCATAAACATGTAACAAATAGTTTTTTAATCCGCATTCAGCTATTTACCTGGTAATAAAAGTTTTCAGTGCTTGGCAAATCATTAGAGTGTTAGTGAGTAAATAACTGATACTCGCAGAATAGTTTTGCTTGAAAATAGCTCATTTAGAGTGAATTACTAGAAACTAACGTGCGATATATAAAAAAATGTTTCACCACAATCGTGCTTTGAAAACTCATCGATGCATTATCATTTTGAATTCTATTTAGCACAGAATTTCTATAACTAATGATAGACAATCTCTAAAATCTCAAATAGAATACTTCCATTCCATAAATATAAAGATTTTAACTAACATAAATTCAATGACTCTTATATGGAAACTCAATTAACTCCATATTACAATTTAAAGAAGTGGAAATAGTTGACTGTATAGTAACTACAGTATCCCTGTTTATACTTACTACTTAAATAATTGATTCAGAGGTTCTGTGCATATTATTATTAGGTAATCTACCGGTTAAGGTAGGTTTTTGGATGGACACAACTATCAAATAAACATTTTGTGACTCCCCACCTAGCAAACTAATCTATATCAGGTCCCTCTTCATCTCGGTGTACTTCTTTCCTCCCTTCATCCCGTCCAACATCCCTATCCTGTTCCTACCCTTACCTCGCTTGCCCAACATTCTCCCCTCTATTACTCTCTTCAACATTCCACTACCGCTCAATACGCCTTTCATCCATTTTTCCTGCCTCCATAGGATTCTCTCAACAAACCCCTCTCCTCCCCCACCATTTCTAGTACTTCCTCATTTGTTTTCCTTTCGGTCCATTTCACCTTCTCCATTCTTCTCCACACCCACATTTCAAAAGCCTCCAATCTACGTCTATCCTCCTGCTTCAGCGACCACGTTTCCGCGCCGTACATAGCTACGCTCCATATCAGTCTGTGCATATACCTATCGGAAATTAAATCAATTTCTTCCTCTCTTTCATATACTTTCACTATCTCAAATTATGATTAATTTTAGTGACTAGAATAATTATTGAATAGAGAAAGCATGAAAAAAAATTCGCAATTGAAATTAACCCCATAATCAATTCAGTTTTT
This sequence comes from Hetaerina titia, assembly GCA_037158775.1. NCBI lineage: Eukaryota > Metazoa > Arthropoda > Insecta > Odonata > Calopterygidae > Hetaerina > Hetaerina titia. The sequence continues at coordinate 86,662,423 of CM073773.1, read as the reverse complement.
TATTTATAACCTAGCAGCTCTAATACAGAAACTTAATCTATTGTCTAATGGGACCTGTAGATCTTGATAAAATTCGAAATAGCCAATTAATACTGCAGGAAATAGGAAACAGTAAGTTTTGCCAAAGTGTTATTTATTAAAATTTGTAGATTAAAGTCTTGAAAGCCTACTCAGCGATATATATTCTCGTGGACCTTTGAGGGACGAATTAAGATCGGCAAAAGAATTATAATGGACAAATAGAACTATGAGTCTCACATCTTTCGCATATATTTAGCCTAGAATAATGATATTACAGAACCTTTGTTCCTAAGAAACTCTTAATTGATGCATTTAAAAGAAGTACCTTACAGTCAATGAAAACGCTATTTATTCATCCATATCTGCACTTTAGTCATTTAATCAGCTTCCAGTTTCAATAAAAAAACCAAAAGCCTGGCTCTCACACTTTCCAACTTCCTCAGGGATTTAGGGGACGCGGAACCTCGACTAAATATTTACCAGAGGCTCTTAAAAAGCCGCAGAGTCGCGAGACAGGGAAATTAGTCTCCATCCAGCATGTCGAGAGTAATTGAGGGTACGTATAACGCAACTTAACGGACGGAGAGATGCTTGACGGAGGCTGCTTCAGTATGCAAAGCGGGCTTCGGACGCTCTGGGGAAAGGGGAAGACTGCCGAGGGGGCGGGAGAGGGGGCGTTGGAATGGGAAGGGGATGGAAAGGGTGGAAACGCTATGCGTTTAACGAGCAGCTGTTTCTGTCTCTGGGTCTCTGGAACATCTCAACTGAGTGGTCCTGATGATTGGAGCTGGTGGGACCTCAAAATACGAACAAGAGAGCATCAGAAAGGAGTCGGGATGGAGCGAACGAGGGTGGCCGCGGAGTGGGGTGGGAGAGGAGGAGATAAGACTGGGTGTGGGAGGGAAGGTAAACAGGAATGGGAATGGAGGGGACATGGCGGAGAGTAAACCTTATGCGACGATTCTTGTGTTTGGTAACAGAAAGGCCACGCGTTAGGTTAAACGGGGTCGTTTCAAAAGTGCTCACTTGAAAACACGAGATCTTTCGAATAAAAACACATTTTCTGAAGGGAAGACTGCTGTAAATCATAAGGAGAACAGATAATTGCCAAGGTTCATCGTTACCATTATATTCTCCCTGCATCAAGAGCGTTCAAACATTTTCATAATGTATTTCCTTGATGACCTTCAGCCTGGTAATTGTTTTTTTTGATTCAATGATTGGTTTATACAGCTCAATAATTCATAACTTCGGAGAGAAAAATAAGTGAAGGGGAGACTTAAAACCATTCGATGCGGATTTTCATCTACGATTCAGTCCAGTTCCTACCCAATGGGGTGCCAGAGTATCGAATATATCATTCAAAATTCTTACAACTTAGTATTTACTTAGATGTAATCAATCCACACCATTAATGCAGTGGAATTATCTAAAGGGTGATACATGGCTGAAAATAAACATATAGTACATTAGTGTACGAAATTTTCAGTTCTGACATCAACCTGCGAAATCTATGGCGAAAGATGGATTGAAGTTAACTTCCTCCGCTAATAATTTTGAAATTAGCGAAATTACTTTCAACTCTAAAGAGTAATACAATTATTTTTTATACAAAACCAGCCGAACGTGAATATGATCCGAAGATCATAAATTCATAGGCATCGGTGCCAAATTCATTATATTTGTTATTCATTAACTTGAAAATTATAAAACTACTCCAAAAGTTCTATGGCATAGATAGTTAGCTGTAAGGGGAAAAAAATTACCCTCACTCTCTTGGACCTCATGGAATTATTTCTTACATCGAACCCTTTTAAAGCTCTCTCCACGCTATTTTAAAATCGGTAAAAAATTAGCTTCATTTAAAGGTCGGCCGCCCGAGATATTACTCTCTTAAGAGAGGGGAGTCCGTTCCCCAAGTCTGTTTTATTGAACCAAGATAGTATTTTTGGAATGTACTCGTTAGATATGGTTCGTATAATTTCGGAGGGAAGAAAATTTGGATGTAAATGCGTGACACTGTGAGGATGAACTTGATGGATTATGGCACTCGATCCGGTTAGTATCACGTAAGTGACGGAGGGAGGGAAGATAGAGAGGGTGAGGACTGACTATGGAGAGGACTTGGGGTAGGGAAAAGACAGATTGGGGTGGCGGGCAAAGCCGAGGCTTCAATGAACATGAAGAGATGTTGGCAGGGTAACTGGAATATGGTCGGCAGAAAGATTTAAGGAAGGAGCTGGGAAAGTAGAGGATAAAGTAACAAAATAAAGGCTTTCTTATTACTGAGTTTTATATCTGTGAAAATCATAACAAAAAATCCATAATTTTTACAAACAAAAAACTTGAAAATATCCGTTTCGGTCACTGTTAAACCGAAGAAACATTTTTCAATTCCGATATTTTTAGCGATGCATCGATAGTTTTTACTCCTCCAATCATCGATGAAGGATGAATTAAAAAAATGAACTGCATTGAAAAAGCTGAATAGAAAGGTGAACTTTCATTGACATTAAGCTCTATCATCATATATATTCACGAGTGGAGGTAATCAAACACAATAAATTCATATTATAAAATATATATATATATACATATATATATATATATATATATATATATATGAATTTATTGCGTTATATATATTAAGATTACCGCGTGCCATTGTTCAGGGTTTACTAACAACCAAAGATTGATGAAGAGGTGTTATGATTACGTATGGCATGGAAATTACGTAGAAAAAATAACTTTCATTAATTTTCTTGGCGGGAAAATACAGGCCAGTACGAATAACACCTTAATTTGCACATATAGCATGCAGAGTGAGAATAAGAGAATGGTGTAGGGTATATACGTGTACTTTTCTGTATATCATCGCAGTTTTCTTTTTTCGTTCCAGGTAGCAGTACCACGCCTTGTAACCTCATAGCGTGAATTTGTAAAAAACGTCACACAATAACTAAATAACCCAAAATCTCGTGTCATATTCTGCTGCACTCACTTCATTAAAATATTAATAATATTATTAAAATTAGTAGTTTCGTTAATGAGTCTAGGTCAAAACCCAAGAACCAGAGGTTAATTGAATTATCTTTGGCCAATTGCAGTCATCAGAGCGCGCGAATAAATTCATTGAATGGATGGGACTCAGATCGCATGAATTTAAAATGCGTAGAAACAACTTAAATTTGACTGCATTAATGGTCCACTTTCAGGGATGAGAAATATGGGCATTACAATTCAGAAATATAGCCCAACCGTTAAGGATGCCATATTAGATCGCGGACTACTGACTTAGACCTCGGTGAGAATGTCAGGGACTCCGGATAGGATTATTTTATCCCGGCTATACAACGCTCCGAAAAAATATCATGAACAGGTTTTTGCATGTACCAATCAGATTGCATTCTATCAGAGGAGAAAGGACGATTTCGCCATTTCCGGCGATATCGCTACCATTTCCTTTTGTCGACTACCTTCCACAACTTCTCTCAGAAAGGTTTTTTGTTTTCTATCTGTTCATTTTATCTTGATCTGATAAGTCAATACATGAAGACCATCAGTTTAGGTAATACAAAGGGGAAGAATAAAGATCAAGGCCATGGATCATGAGAAGCATTTAAGAGAACTACTTAACTGTAAGGGTTTGTGAGGGAATGAAGATATGAGTAGGAAACAGGATGGTTTGGAAGGATGCGATAGTTCCTTTCGTTAAGTCTGAGTCGTAAGTACTCGGAGTCGTAACCCGTGGAGACGATGGTGCTAACACAGTAACTTACCCATACAGAATAAGAAACAAAATCCAAATGATAAAGTTCATTGAACCCAGAATGCGCAGATTCAGGCCGATATACGATATTGTATACTCGTAAAACGGCAACTTCCATGCACATGATAAAAACTTTCTGTGATTAGAAAATGCCTCCCTGAATCTCGCCACCTTGCCTATTGGGAATGCTATGAAGTTTAATAATGATCCGATGGATACAACTGAGCGGAATTAAAAAAATCAATTAAGGTTTTAATTTAGGAGAACCATCTCTAACTCAATCACCAGCACGGAAATGAGACGAACTCCTGGATCATAACCTGTGTTACACCGAATGTTTTGTATTCTGTGATTATCCAAATGAGACATACATCCAGGACAAAATACTTCATAATCAATGCTCTCATTAATTAAAAATAATACTCTGAGTATTATAGAGTTTCAATAACCTTTGAATATTTGCTCCACCTAACTTTTCTGCCTTTTCTCCAATATACGTTCACGGCATGCCCGCATTGAAAGGAGCGAGAGATGGCTGGAGGAAGGGTGGATAGAATTTGGGGTCAGTTAATTATCACGATTGCGACCCGATCAATTGAGATAGAAAACCTCAGGTCGGATTCAAGCATTTAGGATTGGTTTTCACTATTCAGCGCCTGCTCAGGCTAACAGACATGGTTTTGAAGCTGGATCACCTTAACTTTTGCTAGCTCTGGCTCGAAGATTCGAGCAAACCAGTCTGACACATTCCGTTAAAGCCCATTTTGTTAATATTTACCCCTCTGTATTTCATTTGTCTCAAAAAGTAATTATTCTCTGATGAAGAGAGAAAGTAAGAGAGATAAAACTGCTCGTAGCCCCATTCTTGCGAAAATCGAGTCCCAAAACTGAACGAAAGAAGTCAATACAAGCACAGAAAAGGAGAGCCACGGAAGTAGAAATAGGGTGAGGGGCGAAGAGAAATGCATCCGGGATTGTCAAAAGACGTGTGAGGGTGGGAGAGGAGCCGGCGGAGCCATTTGTACACGCCCGATGGTGCGCCGCCGACCCGTCCCCGTTCCCGGTCGATTCTCGCCCCCAACGCTGGCACCTCCCTCCCTTTCCTACCCTTCACTCCGCGACTTTCAAGTGCTCGATTTTTCTCCCCTGAACGCATCGGGGGAGAAATCTCGCGTATCTATTCAAGCACCACAACTAACACTTAGAAAATATACTCCTGACGTTTTCCTACAAATAAATTCCCTAGCGTACTACGCTGTCCGATATTTACGTCATTTTTTATGCACCGTGTTTTTTTAAAGGTTTTTCGAAGAAGGAACGTGTCCTTAAGCCACCAAATATAATTTTTTTCGAGGCCGTCGCTTGAATTTTTACTGCTTCATATATACCCTCCCGGGTGTTTGTCTCACCAATGGGCTTTTCATGTGATTTTTACGTATCTTTCTTAAGCAGTCATCACACATGCTTTAAACCACTCGTTCCTTAAGCTTGGTTTTATTGACCATTAATGTATGGTTAGCCAGAAATATGTCCGTTGATTAGGTACCCAGCCACACAAACTGCGCACATTTTAATATCCTGTGCGCAATGCCGCAGGCCGCAATGATAAAGATCGTGCTTTCGTAGCGTTATCTAATCACAAGGAGACGATACGAGGGTTATATAACAGTCTTGTATTAGTTTACGAGTGCGATTGGAGTAAACTTTGACATGTCTCATCTTTTTGACATACATATCTGATAAGAGGCGCTTAAAACGGCACTTGTTTAACTTGGAAATTGAAAGTACATTTTAATATTTGTCTGCATTTAAGGGGGAAGCTAAAATTCATCAAATACGAAGTTGAAATACGGTGTAGGTGTTGAGATCTCTTGTGTGTATCAGTTAAATCTAAGGGCAGGGGCTAAATAAATACATACTATTCCAAAAATTCAATTTTAATAACACGACAATTTTTACCGAAAAATAACGTATATTGATGAATTACAGAACAATGTCCTTTAGTTTGCTCCCACTATATTTGAATAAGCATTCAAGATATCTTAGCGTACATATATCCTAGCGTAAGGGTCCTAAAACTGACAAATTCTTGGACGAATAAAAAAATGCATTAACAACTAAAAGACTACTACTAACAACTGCATTAAAGAGTAACAGTCTGTTGCCTACTATTTGAAATATTATTTCGCGTGAGCTCAACAGTTATTGCTATTTTTGCAATGATTTTGGCGTCAATGTTTTACAATAAGAGACTTTGTGGACACTTGTCGGAAAGATTTAGCACAAAATAAATTTGTACCTGCTTGTGACAATGACATATTATTTCAAGCAACAAGAATGAAAAATTTTTCGGGATAACACCACAGAAGAGACGAAAAGTTCACGGAAATGTATACAAAATAGGTATTCAACTTTTCAAAAACTTTCTCACGCCAAAACGTTTCCCGAATCGAATTAATTGTGAGAGCGCTTCAATGAACACGCGACGGTTTATTCATAAATACGTAGTGGAGACTTACTGCTGGAGGGAACTGGAAGGGACGTCTGGACTGTATTTTCCAACCTGATGATCGCGGGAGGTTGGGAGGGGGCATCGCCCATCTCGCGCGCGCACATATATTAACGCCAGCGCCACGAAATCCGAAAGTGGATACCGGGGGACGATAATTTTAATCGACTTGGAGCCTGATCCGGTGGTGTGTCCATCCTTCCGATGCGACCCCTTTACCGCAGACGCCCCCACCACTCCCACGAACCAGGGGGATGAAACCCAGCCACCCTGGAATCCCAAAACGCTCGCCCCACGCCTTTCCCACCCTCCTCACTCCACAGGCCTTCCCGCTTGACCCATTCCGCATTCCTTAACTGTCCGGCGTCACCACGAGAGCGATTTGTACACGTCCGCATTATCATTCTCACACCCCCGCATCCCGTGCCAACGACCCACCCTCACAATATCTCATGGATCCACCCATCCATTCCCATTTTCCGAACCGCTCTCACTGTACCCAAGCGTCCATAACCCTAAACGACTGCGGCATGTTTCGAAAAATGGCCGGCACATCGGTACCAATTTCAACGTAATTTCTTCCCATTGCCGAGGCTTTCACAAAATGCGTCAAGTATATATAATCCCAAAATGGAACACACACCAGTTTAATGGAGATTGAAAGTAACTTAGGGCATGAAGATGTGAATGATCTAACACTAAATTTCATTTAAGGGTTGTCCAAAGTCTCACCGTCAAAAATCTAGTACTTAATTGTTGTACCATATTGAACTAAATTAGGTTAAAATTTGCTGTCACTTCCAAAGACATTCTTAACTTAATCAATAATTATGCATGCACTAATAATTCAAAATGAACGATGAGGCATCATTAATGAAATTGACGAAATTAATATGAACGAAGTATCAGAAGAGTTCTGCTAATCACTGTTTGCATTAGGATTATGACCATTGAGGCTTGCAAAAAGGAAGGCATATGCAAATAGATTCCTTAATCACGCATCATCAATGTGAAAAAAAAGCTCATTGCCTTTTCTTGTCATCTTCAAGTGTGGGTTTACTTCTTTAACAGAGTAAGGGTACTTTTAGGAAGTATTCTAATCATTTAGCTATTTTATGTTAGTATACCATTAACGGTATGTTTTGGATTGACACAAACTCAACACACATTTCTTAGTATGGAGAGTATGGAGAAAACGAGACATAAACCGACAACCTGAAACAAAAAAAAACGTGCTTCCGTTTCTCATGCATTCTACCTCCTCTTTTCTGTCCAATATGTCTATCCTTATCCTCCCTCTTCCTCGCTGATCTAAGGCTCTCCCCTATATCATAGCCTTCAACATTCCATCTCCAATCAAATTGCTCTGCACCTACCTTTCTTTCCTTCTTTGGATTTCTCCCAATAATTCTCCCTCCACTCCTGCTATGCCTAATGCTTCTTCGTTTGTTTTCATTTCCGTTCGTTTTAATAGTTAAATCCTTCTCCATAGAAACTTCTCAAAAACCTCCAATCTACGCCTATCATCTTGCTTAAATAAACAAGTTTCAGCGCCGTATAAAAACACGGTCCATATCAGGGTTGTGTCTTCTAATGTACAACTACTTAAACATTTAAAAAGATTAATGAGTATTTTAATTAGATATTTTTGGCTTAATGAAAACTGAATGTTTTTTACAAAACCCTGTTTCAAAGTTGTGTAATCCTCAAGTATAACTGTAATTTTAAAACACTATGCTTTATGCTCCTTTAAGAATATGAGGAACTAAGGGATTTGAATTCTGAGAATTTTTGGGCGAATTTAATTAGTTCACTAGTTTATACGCTCCACTAACAACACCAACACTCAAAAAAATCACGATCATCTATTTCTGTGCTGTATTCGTTGTATTAACTTCTAGATTATGCCTAACGATGACGAAGGCTCATTGAAACTGTATATTTGAAATAAATGATGTTATTGTGGAAATCGTTGCACAAAGTAAATCTTAATAAGCAAATTAATCTATACAGGACCATATATTTTAGACCATATATTTCCATTTGTACGCAATAATTCACAGGGAAGTTATTACAATTGCCATAGTGAATAATACGACTAATTTATAGCCATTTTAATGAGTATGATTTCCATGAAATACCAATGGAAATTAAACGCTAATTAAACTTCAAAGGGATTGAAACATAATTCAGAATTGGAAAATTGTGCAACATTCTCATTTTTTTAATCATTCAAATTCGTAAGAGACAAGAGATACTTCAAAATTCTGGAAGAAAAACCAGTGGAATTGATATTAAATATATTACTTAACTCCCACAAAGCACTAGAATGACCAATTCAGGTGTGCTAGGGTGGAACTGTTCCTCAATAACTTATAAGTGGAAAATTGTTGTATTATTCGTCTCTGTTATTACTAGAATACTTGAAATAGGAAACGCTACTCTGAGATCAGACACCATTTACAATTGGAATTCTAAGGTTATCAATCGACAGCCGAATTAACAGTAGTTTTTAGACTTCGTAAATGATTTCTTTTTGGAAACATTTAAAAAAATTAAAACAGGAACAATAAAGGAACTCGTTGGTTACAATTTCCTTTTATATTGTACTCCCAATTAAAACCATCACATTGTTCATAGGATCGCTTTCAGTCTTCACATATCTTAATGTAATTTTTTAACCAAAAAGACGTCTATAAAATAATGAACTCTCTAATATGCAAATACCTTATTTTATGGTTAATCTGGTTAACTTTCTGTGAGAGTTCAATTTGAAAATTAGTGCATAACTTAAATATTTCAACATATAGTTCTTGAAATACCATCTCCGAGTATTGCCCGTCATCTTTCTTTATTTGTATGACAATCGACATAAATTTAAAGTTTTAATCACATGTACCTATTACCACAAGTTATCTGCGTAGGGATAGTTTATTGGAGACGAAACTTTAATGCACTTCATGATGATTTATTCATTGGGATTAAGGATTGATAAGGTACAGAACGTATGGACTCTTTAATGTATTCGGATGAGAAAAGTGTGTTCGAAAAGAAGAACCGCAGATTTAAGTGATTTTCCCAAGGTTAAGCAGCCCTCTAAAAATGCTGAAAATCTGCGTAGCAACCGACCCACAGTTCCACAATAAGAGACTTAAACACTATAAAGCGCGCATTCTAAGGATAAAAAGCAATTCTCCGTCTGTAATAAAATAATGGGGGATAAGAGACAGATACAAAATTGCATGAAAGAGCGAAGACTTAAGGTCGTATCTTTGAGACGGATGGCTGTCAATAAATTTTACGACTTCTTTCAGTTCGTCTCAGGGGGAATATCGATCGATGTCTGGCTAAAAGATGAAATGCCAAAGAGCATACACCTCCCTCACCAACTCCGCCCAACTTTCTCACCCTCCTCCCTCACGCGCGTTCTCCTCAGATTAAATATACCCTATCCAAACACCCCGAATTTTTCCACGCTTAGTACCAACTTTCGTAGTTGTAAACAACGCCGGAAATATTGAATCTAAAATCCTAACTAATTCAGGGTATAGTAAAATTAAATGTTTCCCGGTATGAAATGAAACGTGAAGATTTGTCACGGCTGAAAAAAAACAATCAGACAACCCGGCATATTCATAAGACGTAAAAATATAAATGGCATGGTAAAATTAAGTAGAAAATTTAAATTACCAGAACTGATCACATTGCGATCCATTATATGTGCATCGGATAAAGTATTATACTCCTGCTATGGTAAGTATGAACCGATTTTATCCCGCAGTATGCCGAGTGATCCCTCAATTGATTCAAAGATGAATTCTTAGACGCTTTCCTCTACACGTATGCATTTAATAGCAGTAGGATAAGTCAGCATGAAACCAAGCCAACCAACCACTCAAAAAGCCTGCTCATGAAGGCTGGGATGAAGTCGGAAAAAACGATAACGAAATGCATGCGAACATCGAATGCTCTCAAAAAGACGGTAAACTGTGAGTTGTTATGCGCATGGCATAAATAATAAACAAAAAGGGGACACGGCTCGGGAGTAAAAACAACAGGCATCAGCAATTTAGTGACCAATTCCGACCGCCAGCTTCGTAAATATTTTTTTCGGCACATTGCTCCGCCGTGCTCCTACTTTACGTAAGACATCTTTCTCGGCCAGCCCTTCGGTGTGAAGAAATGCAAATTTTCACAACTCACGGATACATAATTTAGAAAGATATTTGTTGGAGTGCAATCATAGTCTTTCTCATGTGCTTCGATACCTTCACACAATTATTACCTTAATATGTTTTTTTCCGTGCTGCTTAGCACATTTATGATGGGTTGATGAAAGATCCAGCAAGGTTATGGTCCTACACCGGTTTTCTATTGCAATCCTTAATTGGAGGGGTTGTTTTATTGATCGTATTAGGGAGAAACTCAATCATTTGTTCACTGAAACAATCAGACTTTAGGTTGGAGACTCGGAATGAGTACCCCGTTTACCCCATAGCAACGGGGCAAAGCCAAAATCCTGCTAATAGCAAGAAATATACGGTAAGGAGGCGCAGTGGAGTACCTAACAATCAATCTAACATTACACAATATTACGCACAAGATGAGAAATCAATTAACTTCTAAAAATGAAGATAGATGAAGATGATAACAAAGTGGAATGAAAGGGTACTCTTGACGGAAGAGGTACAAAGGAAAGGATACGATCTTGAGTAGAAACAGACTCTAGTCACGGGGAAAACCCACTTTTTTCTTACATTTCTTCTCGATCCCCCGCGACGGTTCGCACAACGAAAAAATACTCCTTGCCCCAGCCACACTGGACCCATTTCTCAAACTTTCTCTCTTTCCCTTCCCCACACTCTATTCCTACAATGCCATACGCCAGGGCATCCCCTTCCTCCGCCCAACCTCTTTATAAAGCCACCCTTTACGGTGGCATTTATTTTTAAGGGTTTTTACTTTTCAGCCACCCTCCACCCCATTCTGGCCATCCTCCCTCACTCACCCTCCTCTCTCCGAGAAGCCCCTAACGACTACTCCTTTTTCATACCGCGAAGGAGTCGTCTTCTCCCGAATAACCAGCAGCCAGCGGACCGACCCTCCCCGCGCTTCTTTTGTACCCTCTCCCCACCCACTACCCCCCTTTCCTACCGAGAGCACCGCGCGCGCAGCCGGTTTGTTTGTGTTCTTGCTCGAGTGAGTGCGTGGGTGGAATGAAGAGGAGGGGAGGGTGGGAAGACCTCTGTCGCGCTGTCGATGCATGGCCACAAACACACACGGGTCTCATAACCCCCAAGCCTTTGCCTCTCGCTTCGGACCACGCCGTTCAACAACGTTCGCTTTTATCTTAAAACCCTTTCCCGATCCGATCCGTTCAGGAACCGTAAAATTGTTTAGTTAAAGAACTCAAAAGTTAATAATCCGGCGAGAGAGATCCCGCTTTGCATTCATCTGGTATAGGTATGTACAAAGAGAAATGGCTTGGATGGATTTCTCGGATTTTGGTCCCGCGTCAGTAAGGAAGCAACTGAGCATGTATTTCATGGTCAAATACGTGTCGCATAATACTATTTTTTTCAATTCAAACACCATTTAGATATTTCGAAATGCAAAGGACATGATTACAGTTTCGTCATGATCAACCATTTAAAAAATATCTTTTAATGTTCAAGACCTTTGGGTTACACAAGTATTGAATATTTACTTGAAGCGTATGACCTCTCGGTTATTTAATAAAAAATAATTAAAAGTTGAAAATGAATATCTCCTCGCACTCCTTTCTACCTTTTTAGCTTCTATTCACCGAACCTTTGAACAATTTTAGGCATAATTTGAGTTGGTTGGTGTTTCAAGCGGCGTTTTAAGGTGAGCATGCATTCTTACTTTCCCATCAACCTCTCGGGTGAGGTCTTACGTATAATTGCAATCGGGAGATTTATCGTCTTAAAATAACTCCCTTTTACCTTCAACCACACCCAATAACACCCTCCTCTGTTTTTTTTTTCTTTTCAATCCTGGTCCATTCGCTTTTCAAAGGCACTCACTCCTATTTATTCTCAGTTTTTCCATTCCAAATCTCAATTATCAACATCTCTTCCGAAAAATACGTAATAACAATTTCTGAATGGCTTCACTTATACTGTTCTTATTATTCCGAAATTCCGAATTTTTCGTCTCACTTTTGATTCAATAATTCGTCCTCATATGCCATTTTACTCTTGCATCATGCTTATCCACACAAGGCAATAAAAAATACGCTTAAATGACTGCAAAAATCCAAACAGGGATGGCAACTTCGGAATCTCCTCCTCCACACCATCTTACTATCTACCTTCGTTTTATTCTGGTTTATTTAACCCTTCATTCCTAGCTCCTCTCTCTCTCGACTACAATTCCTCCCCCATCCTTCCAGCCGTGTAAACATAAACACTCATCGTTCCGTCTCATCCTAGGCGGTTGCTGTCTTCGTGGAAAGAAAATAGGGTGGTTTTCGGGGGCTATTGAAAGAGAAGGCTGAGAAGACCATGGAGGTCGAGGGGGAAAGAAGACGATGTGGGGCGTGAAAGAGTTTTTCACGTGCCACAGGCGGCACGACGCCGCGCCGCTCCATTTAAGTGCATGGATTTATTTATGTTGAAGGCTGACGGTGGCTTGCGCCGAAAAGGGTTGAAACGAATCTGGTCTTTATGGTGGGACGCCAAATCAGCCACCACGATGAAATATTACAAGGAACTTTAAGACAGGGCATGAATGTTAAAAACAGCAGTGAACATTTTCATTTCCAGGTGATACTGATGTAATATACAGATATCATGACGTAGATTTTTATTTCTTACATAAATATATATATAATTCAGCATTTAAAACACTATTTGAAAGCATTTGAGACTGGGTATAATGTATGAGATAATCAAATGAAATAATTAATGAATGAGAACAATACCAGTACAGTTAAAATGAATATAAATACCAATAGATAAGAGAGGAATTCAAAAGGTGGAAGCCATAATGTGCCATTTAAAAAAAATCTCTCCATTTCTAGATTATTTGCGCTTAGGTGTTATGAATTAGTTATTACTTTTTATTGAAATACAATTAAGCTATTTTTAACTAGTACCCAATGTTTTCCCCTATCAGTTAGTGGTGAACAACTTCGTAAGAACAGTTCAACTGATTAGAGATACATAAAAATTGGATCACCAATGATAGATAAAAAGGTGGCAAGGATGACTAAAACATTATTCAGTATTTTAAGCGATTTAATTGGAGTTAAATACACTAATGACAAAATATTATGATCCAATGAATCATACGCCTTTGTCAATAAGATCTGACGAAATGAAATTTTAGTGATTAAAATAATTTATGTTCTTTGCAGCAAGCCAGGAGTTAATATCACGCTTAAACGGGCTCCTTTCATTCTTTCATCAAGCAGAAGTACATATCTATAATGGAAAAAAATCCTCTTGATTTGATTATAAAATTTTGTAAATGAAATGAACCAATGAAAACTCTGTATAAATGTTTAGACGCGTATCGGTTATTGGTGGTGATATAAGCAAACGTTTGAACGCCCTATTACGCCTGAGTTTCTGCTTAAATAGTAAATTACAAAAAGTTATTTTGGTCAAATTAATGTCATTTTATCCTCGATCTGCTCTATAGCACATAGTTCTAGAAAAAAGTGACATAAGGAACGAAGGAATAACTAAATTAAATCGAGTTTTTAAAATTAAAAAAAAACAATTAATTTTCGATGTTGCATGTCTAGTGCTGAATCAATACCTGCCACACACGCTGGTAGTGACTTGCAGGGTGCTATGTAGATGTAGTATTCGGTTAACGCATCTCAACCCGTGGCATTTCCCTAGTTAGGGAATTTTCGCGACGAAGTACTCACCGAAGTGAGGAATATTGTACTGTAATTATCCCACAGATCCCTTCTTTCAAATCTGACTTCCGTACGTCGTAAGTCTGGACGAAACTGAGCACCACCGTAAGAGACCAAACTCACCTTATTGCTCACTTGAGGATTCCTTCCTATCTTCGTCCCTGTTCTCTCAACTGCTCCCCATATTCATCCCTCTCTCTTCTTTCACTCCCCCCCCCCCGCCTCCCGCTCGGAAGACCCCGAAGGGTCCCTTTTTACACCTTCAAGATTTTATCCCCTAAAGACCCTTTTTAAAAAACCAACAACCTCCACCCGCTAGATTATATGTCCTCCCCGCCGCGTAAGCATATGGCTCCCACCCCTGGGCATATTGCCCCGTTGCGCGCGAGCACACACACCACCCGGTCCTCCGCGCCCCATTCCTCTCCAACCCCTTCCCTCAAATCCGCGTCCCCGCAACCCACTTCTCTCAGACGGCCTGGACCCCCAATTGCCGCCACCCTTCGAACGCACTCCACACGATGAGGAAGAGTTCCACCATCCAAATTTAGACTCCTTCGGGAGGCCGTGGGAAAAGTTCGATAAGAAAGCCGAGGAGACGAACAGGACTGATGGGCGGTAGAGAAGTAGATGGCGCCTCCTAGACTTCTTTATAAAAAAAGAGTGACAGCGTGCGCTGGAAGAGTCTGTGCTTTCGTTCGTTTTACGAGAGAGTCCTTGTGAGTGGCGTGCGTGAGGTAGCATGCAAAAAACAAACAAACAAGACAAACGGAAAAATTACTGTGAGGGCGGGTCAACGGTGTTCACGGATAACTACTATGATGATTTTATTTGTCAATTCAAATTTAAATTTAATATCAATGAGTAGTGGGACAAGAAAGAAGAGGGGACTGGAGGAAAAAAACGTGGCTGGTTCCTGGAAAGCGAAAAAGGGCACCAGCAATTTTTTTTTATGCACAAGCAAAGTAGCTCGTATCTCGCTCTACCTTGGATGTGCAAAAAATTAAGCGATCAGTCAGTTGAGTACTTGTATCAGATCTGACAACGGGAAGGAAATAAATTCATATGAGAAAAATTCGACGGAGGAGCTTTTGAGCATTCCGGAAGAAGCGTTGCAGTACTTTTTCAAAAAGTGGAAACACTGTTGGGATAAGTGTATACGTTGGGGAGGAGACTACTTTGAAGAGGATCCTGACCAATAATTTGTCAGTGAAGTATTTTTTTAGAGTAAATAAAATACTGGAACTTTTTGAACATACCTCGTTGTCATTGGTAATGAATGGGATACAAAATATTAAATCGAAAGGATGCTGTTGCGAGGGATTGGATAGTTGTCACAGGACTTCACGTACAGTCAAAAGAAAGTCAACTGCACATTTCATAATAAAATTACCTCCTACGTTTATCAATATCTTCAATTAAGTGTGTTGGTCGAGTTATGAAATAACATTTTTAATGAGTAAACAAAATTAGCAACTGAAATCGCGTAAAGTTTAAAGTTAAAAACGCTTCATATAGTAGATCACCTCTTATGAACCTAATATCGTTAAGCTTATGACGTAAACATTGAGGTGTTTTTTGCTGGATATACTCGAGTTGATATTTCAGCCTCAAAGAACCTAAAAAAAATTCAATAACCTTTTTTCAGGAATATCATAGCTTGAGCGGACCATGGTAATCGTGAAACCTGGTCTTACGATTTCCTACTTCTGCTTTGGGTGCTGCTGAATTTCTAATACGGATTCACGTCATTTGTGAAGTTTACCACACATAATTCTATTCTGGCACGAGTAGGGGTTTAATTTCCATCGCACCCTCGGCGACCATTCATATACATACTACCATGGAATATCTGACGACGAAAATTTGAAAAACCTCGACCACTTGGCGATGCAACCACTCACTCCCTCTCATACGCTTAACGTACGATCACTGCAAGACTGCACTCCGTCCTCCTAAACTTCTCGAGATATCCTATTTCAGGCAACGCTTTTTTTTACGCCCCCGAACAAATAAATGAGGGCTCACTCATCGGTAGCCGTTGCCTCCTCCGCACGCCCCTGGAGGACACGCTTGTGGGGCGAATCCGAGGCATTGCCCTTGAGCCCCACTCGTGCTCGCCACCAGAGTGGCCCCGGGAGGGCGTGCGTCTTGGCGGGTGTCGTGCGGGTGTTCCTGGGAGTGGGTGCATTCACCCTGACCTGGTGTTCCCATCCTCCGTTCGAAAAAACAGTCGCGAGTTGTGGGGGGGGGGGGGCGGAAGGGTACCATGATTTGAGTCGTATGGAGCTATTTTGACAGGCAAATGCTCCAAAGAGCTCCCGTAAATAGTCGGAGAGGCAGAGGTCTTGAAAAGCTTTTTCTCCGATGGCCTAACACGAGAAGATATATGCATCTCTTAAAGTCATGAATTCGAAAATTCATGATAGGAGCCCATTCAAGGTGTTCTACCTATTAAAGCTAGATTATGGACCGTCCTCAATGCCTATTATCTGCCACACACAGTATGAACTATCTACATTTTTATTTTTCCGTCTATCGTTATTTTTTTACTTCGTTTTTCTAGCAGCTTTCTATAGCCTATAAGAACTAACACAAACACCTAAATGGCTGCAGTATTTTCCTTCTTCCCCCGTACTACATGAGATAGATTTAAAAACCAAATGTACTCATACATACATACATATTCATAGTGTACATACATGTAATCAAAGCTTGAATCTCTCACTGTAGGTCAGGCATTCTTGTCGAACACAAGTCCCTGTGAGTTTTCTGAAAGTTTTTTTTATCAGCCGACTCTTAAATCATTTTCCCAAAACGTTGTATATCTATCATTATATATAAATTATTGGTCTATTTATAAATATTGCACCAAAGTTATGCTATTTATTACTACACCCTTATATCTACACATCTTTCTACTCGTAGAAATGGGAATCGGATGTCGGCGTCGGCTCTTTGTTTGGGATGCATGGGAGTCGCCGTATTATTGCTATCCGCTCCTAATTTTATGCTTTTTATAGGAAAAGACACGTATAAATACCATTGAATTTGAATAATTGAAGTTGAAATAGAAGTAAGGCAAGGTATCCTGACAATAGAAAAAAAAACTAAAATCATTTCATATGGAACGTAGTTCGCACGGTTCGGAAACTTGGGTCTTTGAGGCAATAGGATACTAGTAGATTGGAAACTTAGGGAATGTGTTGGGAGAAAGATGGAAAAAAATGAAATGGACGAGAATAAGCGAAGACGTTTTGGTATAAGCGAAGAGATGGAAGGGTAGGAGAAGAGATTTTCTGGGAAAAAATTCAAAGGAGGCAGGAGAAGTGGATGTTGGGCATACTGAGTGGAAATGGAATGTTGAAGACTATGATGGAGAGCAGAATAAAAAAAAAGGCGGGGTGAATGCAGGAAATAATAGGCATGCTGTACGGATTGAAGGGAAGTAGGAAGTCTGTGTAGATGAAGATAGGTTTAGTACGATGCAGGGAGATAGCATTACTGTAATGCTTTATCTTTGGATTCATTACACACCTATATTGACCGGTAGAACACTCAATAAAAAGGTAGATCATAAAGTTGTAATTTTTTAAGTTTATAATCTATGAAGAATGACAGAAAAGAAAGATCTCACGCGAGAATTGGCCGCAATGCAAAATATGATAAAATTTTAATTTTAAATCAAATGATGACTGATGTAACCACCGTGAAAACCTATTATTTAGTGTGGCATAAGAAACATTTAGAACTATGTCCCAATTACTAGTTCCACATTTACGAATTATATGAAAACTGAACAATAATTAGATTTAATCATGCATTTGTTTTTTTCGAGGTTATCCGTCCCTAAATAATTAAGCTGGACTCATTACAACTTCAAAACTAATGATATTGAGTCGTTATTTATTGCAAAGATAATCCATAAATTATTTATTTGATGATATTCGTTGCAATTAGGCATTTGTCCTGGTGTCCTGTCTGTGTATAATGAAATCATCAGCAAAGAGTCTTATTTGGGAATTTATATTGCTTGGTAGATCGTTTACATAAACCAGGAAGAGCAACGGCAACGGCAATAAACAGCTAGTTACAAATCATAAGATCTACGTTTAGTAATATCAGATAAAAAGGCGTGCGTTCAATGGAGTTGAATGTAGACATATGGTTATGCATGAACACCCTTGTATAGGACCTATAATCGTCATAACGTTGGTCGAGGACGTCACGAAAGAACAACAGATAACTTTTCACGATAGTAAATTGGTAAATTAAGCATGGGAGAAGATTGATTACTGAATCATTATGATCGTGCATGAGAAAAATGCGCGGGTAATAATTTCCAAGGAGGAATTACTAAATTACGTAGTGGTATTCGAGTGATTAATTTGTTCATGCATAGTTACACTTAGGACCGGAGAATATGGTAAATAGCAATATATAATTTCTCTATACTGATTCATTGTTTCATTTTTAACTGGTGTCAACTTGCGAGAATGTTTCAGAAAAAATGAAGCTGGAACATTTTTAATGCGCTAAAGCAGCTCTTCGCTCGAACAGAGAGCATGGTTTAATAAGTACCGACACAGATTAGATGAGCATTGGTATTTATTAATCCCATTAGATGTTTACAAAAATTAAATGTTAATCAAAAATATTTTGATTGAATTCTCTTGCAACTAATATGAAGTCAATCCTTATCTTTAGAGTAATAAACATTGCCGGTTTTGCATATTAAGTGCTCCAAACTATATGATTGCGTGCATGATAGCATAAAATTGCAATGGGAAATACTATTTTCTTTACACTTGACTTGAGGGCTATACCAGAGCTATCTAAGTAAATATTTACAATGTACGACTATTAGTTTAAGCTGATACGTGTTGCGGAATCATTCTTTCCTACGGATGCAAATTAGCAAATTAATCAAATGAACTACTTGGCTCAAAATTTAAAAAATATAATGCAGAAAATATGAAGTCTGACTTGCGTTTCTGAGAAAATATTCATGTCTCAATGTATGCTAAAGATACCTTGCGTATGAAATTATGATTTCACAAAGAACCGGGAGTTGATGTTGGACATCGTAAGTAAAGGGATTCAAGAGTAGTGAAAACTTTAATATACCATAGAGGGTAATTATATGCAGTAGATAAGATAAAAAATGCATAGCTAAGAGAGCTAAAACCAATGGCACGGTAACTAGGCCGTTGAGACGAGAGTACAAGCGTACACCGGAGGTTTTTGATACACTGGTGTGGAGAAGAAAGCCGAAAATTAAATGGATGGAAAGGAAAACCAGCGACGAAATTACAGGCATGGTAGGGGTTGAGAGGAGGTTTGCTGTTTGGATTAAATCGAAGGATACAAAAAATACTGAGAGACAATGGGATGCTGAGGACGGTAAATAAAAAGGAGAAGGCTGAGAAGGCGAAAAATAGATGAAGGAAAATAATAGGTGTTCTGATGAAATTAAGGGGAAGTAATCAGGCTTGAAGAACGAGTTAATATAATATGTAGTCTGGAGTTAAGAAACAATACTCTTATTTTGTCGTGCTACACAGGGTTAGGAGTACAGCGTGTGTAGTTGTTCACCAAAAAAACTTATCTTAGTTCGATAGGCTACTGTTTATAAAAATATGAATACATACATTTGAATATAACAATAAACGACATTATGAATTATTCAAATAATTAGTACAAACACCATTTCAGAGAGTAAAAATCATTCGCCTTGACCGGGATTCGAACCCGGATCCCTCGATATCCGGCCGAGTGCTTTAACCACTTAAGCTACCGTGACGTCCTCTTACACTCTGAAATTTTGGGGGCTTTAAAGGGGGCTCAGAGTGTAAGAGGACGTCTCGGTAGCTTAAGTGGTTAAAGCACTCGGCCGGATATCGAGGGATCCGGGTTCGAATCCCGGTCAAGGCGAATGATTTTTACTCTCTGAAATAGTTGCATTATAATGCACACATAGCGGGTGACTCCGTTAAAGTTACTATTACAGTTTCTTGAAATTAGTACAAACACATTTTACACAAATAAATACTAGATAACATGACACTCATTATTTTTGTTAGCTTTTGAAGGTCCTCGCCACCTTCATCGGCTTGAGACTATATTTACACATTCATACACATGAAATACTTGATTATATAATAGCAAATATTAGCCTATTTGAGAACAACTTGTTACCCAACGCGGCTAAAATACGTAAATCACTACGTTGTTGTACGAAGTTAACTAGCTCCACAGCTTAATGTGCGAAATAGATTGATATGTGACTTCACTGAAAGTAAGTGTGTAACTAAATGGCTTCGTATCGACGGCAGGCTTAAAGGCAATCAGCTACAGCCGTTAACGACGTACCATTCACCAGTATATAATAAAAGTCCTTTTTTGTCCATCTTGACACTCTACACGATCATGGCTCCTCGTTAATTAGGGACGCCAATTTCCTGGCCCTTATATCGTTACGCTTCGCGTTGGCGACACCGCTCTCCTAATCCCTATCACCCCTCGGCTCTTCTCCAATGAGAGAGCTCACCTTAATACTTCTTACAACCGCTTGTCCCTCTGGGCACCCTTAATTCCATTCTTCTATTTCATTTACCTCCCTTCATCCCCCACCTCCCTATCACACTGGCGCGAGGGAAAAGAATTAAAGCAGAATGAAGAACTGAGGGGACGCAGGTGTCGTTGTCGATTGTACTCAATCACCCGTCTCTCTATACGATCAAATATGCTTTCGCACCAATTAACGGATACAGGTTTCTTTCACCCTTCGATAGATTTTTCGTGTTCAGTAAAATGTTCCATCCAATCATTCTTTACCCGTTCGAGCATGGTGAATACATGAATACGCAAACCTTAGGTGAAAAGAAATAGCCAATAGATATTTTTAGACATTTGACATTCTACGGAGAGAAATTGAAGGAAAAAAAGACGAAAGGTACTCCTATCGCCACAAATATTACCATTTCCTCTTTTGCGAAACAAAAAATTATTATAACTAGCCTAGCGTGAAAAATTGAACGTGAAATTCACGAACGATAGGGGATCATAATAACATTTTTCGGCTGCAGTAGCAACAACGGAATGGCTAGGTCGGATAACGGAACAATTGAAAAAGAACTTGAAGAGAATCGGCTTATTGCAAAATTTCTTTTTTGGAATATGTAAATTTTATTTACAAAATAACATAATCTAATTTTTTAAATCCTGTTTTTTAGCTTTGTCATAGGCGTCCGAAATGGGATGGCTGGTTGAAGACGCGGGATATGTGAATTGGTGAACAAGTGTTTTGAATTTACGACGTCATTATTAAAGCGCGTTGTGTCGCGCTTCCGAAATCATGTAGGCAAAGTGGCAACTCTCAGTGGTTAAAGAGATATTATTATATGGTGACCAGAGATTCCATCTTATGCCGCTTTCTAAATTATCCTTTAATTATCGCGCTGAAAGACATTCATAAGTTGAACCAAAAACTTGAATACCTCTAACCACTCTAAAAATTATAAATCATGTTCATATCAATTCAGGATTTGTATTAAGAACCAGGATGGTGAAAATTGTAGTATATTTATTTACGAAGTACCCTGCAAGCCACCGCAATGGTGTGTAGCCGGGAGTAATTACACACCAGACTACTACTTAAGAAATATCAAAAATACTTTTCCCTGGTGATCGGTCGGACAACGTTATTCTGATCCCATAGCGTTTGTGGGAAAAATGAAATCTCAGATCTAACTGCTCTACACTTAATCTCTCTAATTTCATTGACATAATTTCCTCTACCGTAGTACGATGGAGCTAAAAATAAACTACAACATCATTGCTAAAGAGACACCCTTAACATTTATGCAAGACGCTTCAATCTGTAATTTAACCTTCGCTCCGTGAGTGATTCCCAACCTAGATCCCCAATGATATTGATGCACGACTCACTTTGTCATGACAACGTTTTACAAGCATAGCTCCTCTATGTTGCACGCGATCCAATTCGACAATCAATCCAAACTTAATGAGGATCAAACTACGATATGAATTTTCCCTATTCCTCTCTAGATATTATCACGGCTTTGATGCACCACGTACCGACCACTCCCCTAAAAGAACCGTATACGCCGCACTCTGAAGAAACTCAATTCCAAACGGTCATTTAAAGGAACCGATTTTTGTCGGGAAATAGTGATTGACTAAGGAGATCTTTTTCCGTCATACTCGCTCCTTCCGCTTTACATTAATAGCACTCTGTCTCTCTCTCTCTCTCGAAGAGGCACTTCTCTCTATCCTGTGCTCTTGGGGCTGCTCAAACCGAGTCATTTGCCTGAGCGTCGTCTGCCCGAGGCCACTCCAAATCACCCCCACCCACCTATTTCCCCGCCTACTCCGCCCCTCTCGTCCCACGCAACGGCGTCCACACGCGCCGTCCGCATGCCGGCGCAAGCCCCCTCGGACGCGTCATTGCTGCGCGCAGTGATTCAGTGGAAGCAATGACGCTTCCGTCCTCCTCTTACTCCTCTCCCCCCTCCTCCATCCACCACTCCCCCTCGCACAATGCCCTCAGTGCCTCCGCCGCGGAAACACCTCCGTCGAGGGATCGCTCCCTCTCCCCGCGGCGGGCGGTGCAAACTCGGATTGATGCCTCAGACTATAGGGCGTAAATGAGTGAGAGACGAGACAGTGATCGGAGGCGAGGTGGTCGGCGAGCAGTTGTCGAGCGAAAAGAGGTTAAAGGTGGCGTTTATAGAGGTGAAACATTTGGAGGGTCCTGAGTGAAGACCGCAGGAAATGGGGTGGAAGTGGGTACTTTCTGACGTTTTCGCATCCGGGACCGTTACGGCAGGAGGGAAAATGACCGCTTGACGAGACGGAAATGGAAATGGATGGCAACGGGAGGGCGAGAGGTTCCCGATAACCTTCAACTCTGGTTCTGTAGAGTATTAAGAGGCACTCCCTCCGTGTCCAAGGGAGATGTGTCCCTCATATTGCAGGCAGTGGCGCACCCTATACAATGCAATCGTTCGCTTACAGTAGTTTACAAGTGCAATTAGTAAAACTTACAAAATAATAATTTAACGGAATGGAAAGATAAATACGACTAACCAACGTGCAAGAATATGACGAGGATACGAATGCCAGGAATGCAATTAACTGCGTATAATTGAAACCTCAAAAAACGGACTCGGTCTATTTAAAAAAATTATAATTCAAAGAGTTTTATGCACCATTTGTCCGATTAAGCGCTTCTATGGAGCGCTTGCGTCACAGGACATTTGAAATAAATGGGAATGTTCATCTAGATTTGACGAAAACGCGATATAAAACAACATACTGTTCATCCTGAACGATTCCGGAGTAAGAGCAAACTAAACCGCTCGATGAACTTAAGAAGATATTTACTATTTGTATATCGGCCATTTTCACTCAAATCCACGTAGTTTATTAAAAATAATGATAAAACTCTGTGCTGCAATAATTACAACAAAGAATTACACACAACATTTATGTCTGGGAAAATTTTTCTTTTTCTATTTTGAAATACCCAAATCACTATTTAGCCAATAATCTAAAATAACTGCTAAACTGCTTGCAATAATAAAAATTATAATCCGCTCGATTTTTCTTGGAAATGATGTGTAGTATTTACTTACCTCAATAGATAATTTAATTCTTGATATTAAATATACAGTAGAAAACCCAATTTATGAAAAATCAGCCAAAAAATGTTCCAACGGTTGTTTCATTAACGCCCGCTACTACGCACCGTTGTGGTGTTTTTTAAGGTAATATGAAGGAATATAATATAAGAAGGAGAAGAAGTAAAAGATAATACAGAGAAATCATTGACTAGGCTTACGTAAAAGTATTTCAAAGTTCTACCTGGTATTTAACTTCTCCTATCTTTTACCTTCCTTATCAATTAAAGACAAGGCAGGGGTAATTCAGCTAGAACGAATAACATTCAATTATGGCATGGTTTTGAAACTACTTAATGGCAAAACCGCTTGTTTAGCAAAATGCATGACGTCTTATCACAAATGAGCCGACGTTTTTGTAATTACAGTAACAGCACAGTAGATTTCAAGTAGAGTGCCACGTAATCGAAAACTTGAGGTTATTAGGCACTCTACAAAAATGTACCATAAACAAACCTAATTGCGTTATTTTCCGAACGAGGGGTAACGGACGGCATTGAGGTGGACGAAGGGAGTCTCGAGAGCCCTATCCTTAATGTCTATTTCGACAGTGAATGCAAAGAACTCATAAAAACCGAATGCCTCAGTCTGAGGCGTTGTGGACATTAATTCCTGCCCCTCTTGAGGGCGATCGCCCCAGACAGAGCTGCACTCGTCATTGAGACTGAGGAGGGTGACTACATTGGTGATTGAATATGGTGGCATCTATGGAGACAACGGTAATAAACCCTTGAGACGCTAGAGGGACGAGCAAAGGGAGGAGACGCCATAATTAAAATAGGAGGAATGGCTTGGAGGGGGTATTCGCTACTGATAATCCGACTCCGACCTCTTTCCCCGCAATATCTCAATACAGCCCATAACTCGCCCTCGATGTCGTCTCGTCCTGAAGAGGGGTTGACGGGGAAAAAGCATATAGTACATACGTGTATATGTTATGTGGAAGCAAACGCACCCAACTCTCAATCACCTCATCGTCCACGCCAAACTCCCTGGGACCCATCCTGTGCCCTCCACCCATCACCACCACGCAACCATGCTTTTCGCACGGCCAAATATGCGCGTGCATATAAATATCCCTGACGGGAATAATGTGATTATGCCACCCACAGCGCGGTCAATTCCTACCCGTCTGACCCCTCCCTGCCAAATCCATACAAAATCCCTCTCCCTCTCTAGGGTTTCACGCTGACCCATGGGGCTACAGGACCAGCGTCCACCATAAAAAATGCATTAGCCATAATGGAGAGAACAGATCGGACGGGTTTTTTTCAAAAAGCGGCGGACCTTGCTGCGTTATGGGTGTCCAATTTTGGTTTCCAGCTCGTGTGCCAGCGGATCTGGAGGATCGAAGATTTAGTAGAAGGAAAAGCACAAAGGGAAGAAGGCAAAGAAATATTTGTAATCCCATGATCGCATCCTCTGGGAGAAATACATGAGCATGCATTAAAATGTACCTAGCTTCTTTGTATGACCACACAACAAACTAACCACATTAATCCTCGTGATATTTTAAGGTGAAGAAGTGCCACATACAAATTTTATTATCCTTAGAAATGCGACCCTACAATGCTGCGTGTCCATAGTGATGGAGGAAATGACTATGTGACTCGACTACCGTCCTTGTGTTTCCAAAGCGACTGTGTTCTGTTTTTGTCTACCCCCATGCCATGCAAGCGTCGCCAATTCTATTTGCCACTTTTTTGTTATTTTTCGTTCATAAAGCCCTACTGAGGACAAGGGCAGGACAAAGATCTCTCCTCAGGACAATCTGAGGACAAAGATATGGAATTGTCCGTAGCGCCAGCGCAAACTTGGTTACATTAGCTAAATAGTTAGAAATAACGCAATTTGGGGATCGGGATGGTGCAGAGGCTAACGTACAGGCTTCCCACCACAAAGACCCGGGCTCAAATCCTTAACACAACAAATATTTTTCAGTGGTATCCCGATCCCTACTTCAGGTGCTTTATGGAGAGCACTTTGAGTGTGTACGACGCCCGTTGGATGGGACGTTAAACTGCGGGCCCCTTGGCCCCTTTCGACAAGAATAGGCTAATGCCGACGCCGGGTTTCTCTCCACCCTTCTTTTCCCACCCATCCCTAATAGCGCAGATGACCTTAGCTGTCGGTCGCCTCCACAACAATACCAACCAATAACGCAATTTTATATGCACAATTATACCTGTAAAATCCAAACTCGTCCCCATCAACTTGTCCCCCCAAATTCTAAATGTCCAATTTTGACTCATCGCGTATTATTGAAATGCGCTTTCAGAGCAAACATTCACTCGCTGAAATTAGGAGGCGATGCTTTTCTTTTCAAAATGGAGTACCCTTTTTGACTTATGCAAAATGGTCGCGAGAGTAATGCGTACATAATCACGAGTAATACGATATCGATGGCTATGTGGAAAAAAACTGAAAATAACGTTATTTGCCCGCCCCTCTTGTGTTTACACATCCAAATTATTGCTGAAACAACCAAAATTGGATGTATAGCAACGTAAATATTTACGATTAATTTATTAGCGAAATATAATTGGAAATTATCAACAACGATTGAATGAACGCAGTTGCGCGTATACTTCATCGTGAAAATGGTGGAATCCTACTTAATTTTATACGAATAATTATTGTAATATCCATCCATAATTATTGTAATCATTCATTCTTCTGATTCGGTAAACACCTATTATGAACTCCCGTAAAATAAACCTTAAAGTCTTCATAACTTCATATTTGCTTTCTTTAAAGTGTTTAAGTTGTCGTTAAATGAGTCTCACACATTTATCTCCTGGCTGTTAAAGTCTCTTAAATCCAATATTTATGAGATTTCAGGAGAGAAGAAAAAACGCCTGAATGAATATTTTATACCACACTTTAGAAATATAACATAATAGAGAGGTGCGTAGTATTATACTTCAGGATAAGGCTGGAAGAAAAGAAATAAATAATCAAGTAATAACACACGCGGGGATGAGGATATGAGATCAAAATAAAGAGAAATAAATACGGAAACATATAGGTTAGAAAGACTACGGCAAACAACATGGACAACTATATTTGAGAGCACCCAAAAAAGTTTAAAATAGGTTGTTATCTCGTAATGCATCGGAAAAATTGCTATATCGTTGCAAAATAAAAAAACTATAAATCTGTAAAATAGTAATTAGGAATAATTGCTGAAAAAGTTTGTAAATACATACGCCTTTAGGAATGTCTGAAGGATTTTTCTCAGAATGCTGACGCAATTTTTTTTATTTTTCGGGGAAGTCTGTGCGTATACCTTAATACGGAATCTAAAATTAGCATGCGGAGTTGGTAAACACAACGATAATGTATTTTCATTACGGAAATCTACCATAGCCAGAATCTATTCAGAACAATGGGTTTTCGGGTGTATTTACCGATAGATCCAGAAGTGCAGCATACATGGAGAACCCTATAAAAGAGCAGGTACGTTATCAGAGAATGGGACGGACAATTACAATACGGGATATTGGGTAATTTATAACGGCTTTCCGCATTTAATTCGATCAAATAATGTTGGCCATAGTTTGTTTAATCCTCTGTTGTGTAGTTTAATGTTTGTGTTCCATCTCTCAAAAAATGTAGAATTGTGGGATTAGTGTCTGAATGAACAGGGTGAATGTGTTGAAAAGTGAAATAAATTTCAGAAAGTTATTATGATTATCATTGCTCCAATCTAGTTTTGAGAGTTGTTAATCGACTTAACATCGTATACGTTTCCATTCCCTCTAAGTTCTTCGTCTGATCCAAATTTACATTTTTCGCAGTGTTGCTAACCCCTCAGCTGACACTGCAGCTGAATTTTCACGTGCTTATATCCATTATACTCGAGTCAAAGAGCCGGCGGAAAATACAAACTTCAGGTGCACATTGAAAGGCGAGCAAATGATGAAGATTTTTGCCTTTTCACGAGGAGAAAAAAACAATTTTGGCGGAGAGCGTATAAGGTCGCGTGAAGGACTTTCGGAGTTGTGGCGGACTCAAAAACGGAAGGAAATTTTCGAGACAGATCCTCGCGATAAGAAGAGTGGAGCGGAATGAAACGGGATGCCGGGGGGAAATCAGAGCGTGGTGGTTTGAGGTGGGTGAGTGCTGGGAGTGGGCGCTACATAAGAGAATAAAGGGATTCAGAGGGGGCGAATTAAGTGAGCGGGTTGTGAAGAGTTGCGTGTTGTGCCTCTCCCCAAGCATAATACAATACTGAAAGCTGAGAGAAGAGGGAAGGGGGTAGGTCGGTGGAGGGGTGGAGATGGGGGAGCATTAGGGAGGAGAGAAACGGAGGAGAAGCAGATAGGCGGACGAAATGAGTGCACCTGCGGACTTAGGAAGAGGAAGTGGAAGGTCGCGGGAGGCAATTTTCGCTCGTCTTTTGTTCGAAAGAGGAACAAAGGGGGCGGGCGGGAGGCGGAAGACGGTAACGGCTATTGTTGCAGGGCAATGCCGGAGAAAAAATTACGTCTAGCTAATTGTTATGTCAATTTATTACGTTGCTGCGTTTTGTATTAAGACCTCAAATCTAATTTGCGGGGCAGTTATCCATAGTAGTCGTCAGGAACAGCGGCGTTTCTTTTACCCTAAAGTACCGTATTTCAATTAATCAAATACTAAATGTCATTGAAACAAATATATGTATTATTTTATTGGACTACGCAAAAGCCATTAATAATTTCATTCCATCGCTTGAAAACATTGCTGTCTTAAAATGAAATTAAACAATCCTAGACGATACACGAATCAGTAAAGAAATAAACATGCAGATATGTTAGGATTTCAAAATTTCCCAATGTCACATCGTCTGACGTTATTTCTACTGGATTAACTTACAATACAAAGAGATGTTCTTGGCCAAATGAAATCCTGCCTACGGGTACATTGATTGATTTCCTCCCTACCGTTCGCCATGATAGGCTAGCTCTGTCGATTGAAAATACAATCTTGATTTATTATTAATAGACCAGTCGTGTCACTATCACAAATATAGCACGTTCAATATATGTAAATGGACTTTCTTACAAGCCTATGAATGACATATTTAGAAATGGCAACAAATACTGATTCGCATTCCAAATTTTGCAGATCTCACAAAGTTATTTCTTGAATTATTTCGCTGAACTGAATGACTTTCACTCTATAAAACGTAAAAGACAGAGCCCAATTAAAAGAGGAAGCCATAGCAAGTACATCGCTTAGGACACCATTGGAACGCTTCTTTGAGTTGGATTCTCCTTTGTGTCGGCATTCAAGAGCGGTAAAGGGTCGACCACGTACTTCTCCACAATGATTTCCCAGCTATGCGCTCGACTCACTTACGTATATATTTTTACGCCAGACTCTTCACACACGCAAGGGTAGGTGCGGATTCATGAAAACAGTTAAATTCCACGGGTAAAATACTGAGAAGGGGTAATGCTACACTCGAGAGAGTAAGGACGCAAACGTTTACGCACGAGTAGATGACATCAGGATCTTCTTCGGATAGTGTTTTGCATAGCTGCGCGTCAGGTCGATGATTTACACCGCTCAGGGATACGACACGACATGGTGGGGATGTAAGGGCAGAATTCAGGAGGACGAAGGAAGCGGGATAGGGCGGGAGGATTTTTCCATTTTTTTTAACCGGTGGCCAGAAAAAAAAAAGGAATTTGGGTGGAGGGAGGGTAGATCGTGGGTGGGGGGTGGGGAGAGTGTGGGTACGGAGGAACACCTGCCAGTTGATGGAATCAGGAGGAGCCACTGAATATGGAAAACTGTTAAAAAAATAATAAAGAGGGAGGGCAAGAGAAGGATAGAGAGAGAGAGAGAGGACGTTACCTGTTATCACGAGGACAAAAGGGAGAGAATATCGAACACGAAAAAAACATGTACGAAAGAGCATTTATTTTCCTTTTTTATCCGACGAGCACCTGACACTCGCCGAGACACGATACCACGTGCAATTCGTACAGGAAGCAATTAAGCCTTTAACCTCCATTAAATCTCAGACATCTTGAGTATCTACCGAAATGGATAGTAAGATTGTGGGTCGCATAATTATTCTGCGCGAATTACTATGAAAACAGGTTCATTGATTACTCATTAAGTGCTCCGGCGTGCGTTCGAAATTATTTCTACGATTCACAAAAATCATTAGTCATCCAAATGTGGACATGGATATCATAAACAGTATTGGAGTATTTGAATCTTGTATTTACATTAGTTGTAGCTTAGTGGGTGCAAAAATTCTCGAAGCTCTTACGAAGTATTCCAGACAGGAATGGAATTAGTCATATGGAGTCGAAAGAGAAAGTTTAAGTTGTAGAATTAAGAGGAGACTCCTTTCTTGAAGCATATGAATTTGGTAAAGGATTGGAAAAGATTTCAAAACATTCAAAATAACTTAAATAATAAAACAAACAGTTATTTGCTCATTCATTTTTCCTGAACTTTCTTCAATTGGAAAATAACATTATAGCAAAGTTAATTTAGATGTTGCATTCTTAACATGGAATAACCCCCTATCATGGAATCGGCAGCTCAGTGGCACGATGTAGACGTAGATGAAACGTAAGGGAGTTTGACGTGGTGTTAGGGCACCAGACATATATACAGAAATATTAGTTTATGCAAACTGTTGAATACACGTTAGCTCATATAAAACACTCGTGCATGCACATGCTTAGATGCACCTTAAATAATTCCTCCGCTTGACAGTCTCATTAAATACTGGTATTCAAGTGAATAAAATGTTTTAAGGCTCCTAAGTTTGGTTTTGTTATATTAGCATATCGTAAGTTATCGGAGAGTTGTCTTCCTAGAGTTCCTTCAGAATTATAGCCGGGTTTTCTTTGATCATATATTTTATATGTATTGTACTTTTTCTATTCCTTCTTGGGAAATAAATATGTCAATCATGAACTCTTAAGGTGCATGTGGAACCTTAAATAAACCGTAAATTAAAAAAATATTTCGACCCTAAATCTCAGTGTGTCAAGCGCTATGACACTGAGTACCAGTTTCAATTTTAACGAAAAATATGCTAGAAGAATAATGCAATGATTTTTTTATCTGCTTCAGATTTCGATCAGAAAGCAGGAACTACGTTCTTTATGTAAAGATCCCTTTATAGTACATAAGTCGTCAACATACTATAAGCAAACGGTAACGAGTCACCCATATTCATTTTTGAGTGCCATGACACACTTAGTTCATTAGTCCGTGCCTACCGACGGCCACCTAAAATTCTGAGATTTTTCGTTGAGAACAGATACTATTATCCTAACAGACGCAATGCACAGGGCGAGGAAAAGTTTTTCTCGATCTTTATCAGAAGTGTTTTACGTGCAGTTTATCTGGGCACCGCTTGATTAATCACGAGCACATTTTTGTATTACAAAAGTCTTCCAAACAAAATTAGATCTCTTGAGCCGTTTTAAAATGTTTAAATTAGCCCACTATTATCTAGTAAATGTGAAAATACCATATTGATACGAATCCATGTTACAAATAAGCAACTACAAATTCAGAGACCTTACCGGAAAATAAAAATCGATATTTTCAAGGAAAAACGAGACCGCGATGATTTTATGCTTTAACTTCAAAATAATTTTCTGCACTCAAAAGTTAAATATATCCATTCAAATCCAAAGTACGTATTAGACTTGAGAGCCAAGAATTGGGTTACACCCAGTATTATTTAAAAACGTAGCCACCTAATTTCACAACGAGAATTATTTTCAATTATTGCGATTTCCGTTTTAACAATTCAACGCATTGCGTGAAACTTTCATTCAATACGATTCCAATTATTACCAAGCTGTAGCCATTTGATGAACAGGCAAGGAAAAATCCAGACGTAATGCAGACACAATTTCATATGCATCAAAGAATCAAGCGTTTTATTTCCACTGTAAAGTCTAGATTGCTGGCGGACTGTCAGCCATAGAAATATAATTTTAATTAATCATATTTCATAGCTACATTTTTTATTTTAATATATAAATTTATAATAACTTTCCTGACTATTCGATTTTGAGTTTTCCTTGTAGAATCATTTCTTGCGAAAATAAGGCCTCTTCCTGTTCTTCATTGGTCTAATTTCTTGAAAAACGGAATCGAAGAAAATGGGTCGTGGAACCCAAAACATTTACCACCATTTCCCTACTAGAAGCTAAATTGGAAAAGAAGGAAAATGGGTCGTAGAACCCAAAACATTTACTACCATTTTCGTACTAGAAACTACATTGGAATAGTTTTTATTTTTCTACTTCCAGGTAGGCAGAAATGAAAAGGGACACAAACTAATTTCATTCTTCAAACACTATAATCAAATAAGATCAAAAGGGCCAAAGAAATAGCCCCTAAGTCCCTATGTCATCTTGTGATAATTTACGGATGACGACTTCCTAGAACAGATCTTTGATATGGAAGCGTGGTCCTTCCTCCCATGTGTGGTCAAAATAAGGATAAAAAAATATCATGTTTTGGATGCTCCTCAGTAATCAGATATCAATCATCTATCTAAATTAGGGTAAAGCAGAGATTTCTCATTTCCATGGTATGGAAGTCCTTACAGAATCAGTTTGCCACGTATTGACTGCAAACTGAAATTTGTGGAAATTTAACTTCAAATTAATGAACAATGATAAGATTAAAACATTTGGAAGAGTTTTATTCAATTTATCGTGAATCATTCTTGACATTTATGTTTGAAGTGAAACTTTATGCTAGTATTATTAAATTTTTTCAATAATTACTACAATTTAATGTGTACTCAATGAAGGTAAACTTCTGGAACGGTAATACGTGAATCACACCACGGTGTATTTGATTTGGTTAACAACACATGGTGTACTGAACTTGCGAAATAAGTTATATCTATAAAATTAGGCCAAAAGGTGAATAGATACGAGTTACAAATTTGAATGCTTTGTAGCTTAACTAACTAGTTCAACGAGTACGACTTTAGGGTGCATTCACTACTATGCCTTTCAATACCATACATATATTTACGCTCCACACTCCGAGCCCCGATTATCCGAGCGATTTTAAATTTCGTACTTCGATTTGGAGGCACCTTCCAATTTTGGTTGATAGGACAACCCCTGGAAAGAGGTCAGTTAAGTACTAATTTCATTATTTTTATCTTCCTTCATTTGTATCATTTCAGGCAATATTTGAGGAAATATGTGTGAGAAGAGAGAATTCAGCTGTAGCGACGGCTTATCTAACTTAAAACCGAATGGAAAAGGTACTGACTCATTGAAGTACACTCAACTTATCAGTAAAAACAGACGTTTCAGGCGTGATTTGGTGGAATATCACGATTAATTAAATTTTGCCAATTTCCACAATTTTGTGGAAAAGTGCAAATTTATAATGAATCAACTTATCTGGTTAGCGCAATTAACGAATCAGCCGTATGCAGAATTTTTCGTTTTTCCTCCCTGATGATGTTCTCAACATAAGGCGAGGCTCGTGACTTGGTCATTGACTCATTCACCACGCGCCGATCCGCTAGCGAGCGCCCTTTCTTTCAATTCAAATATCCAGGAAGGGAATAAGATTTTTCTTAGAATTCCTGACGTTCCAGCTTTGAGGAAAACAATTGCAACACATTAAAATTACCGGGTTTTTCTGTGCCAGCGATGCGCATGGAGATTATCCCCTGGCCCCAATAATTAGGGCGCCGACTGGCTTCTGGCGCCTGCCTATGGGGTTTTCCCCGGAGCATAAAGGAAGTTAACAAACCCTGTTCCACTTAAACCTCCGGCTGTATTGCCTGCCTGGGGGAAAATTCATCACAAGCTTACCCACTTTGCTTTATGACGTGCGGTGAGGGACTAGAACGCATCCCATGTCATTCGCGGTGTGCATTTTTAAGACGCTCCGTGTCTCAAAACGTGAAGTTTGAAATTTGAAAGGTTTATGACCCACTGCTGTCGAACATCCTTGAGCACTTCCATTGTCAGGTACTTTGGCTAGTCGGTGAGTGGTGTTAGGACACCAACCACTTATGTATAAATATACAGTTGTGAACAAGCATAAATATACATTGGCGGACACACATTAATTCACGTGAGCGTAATCCATAGTACATGCATGCAAAAAACGGTGAGTTGGAGTAAAATCTAGGATTAAATATTTTGACTAACAAATATAGGAGTGTTGAGGTTTGATTTGGTTATAAATTTTCCACATTTCAATGTTTATCCTTGTGCTTGTTGTGAGAAGGCTTTTAATGTAACTCTCAACCAAATAATGAATTAAACAAATGAAGATGTTCAGAGATAATAGTAGTAGCTGGGAGGCGGGCATTAATATTTTTTCCGGTATCCGCGACAGCCCTTCCCGCCGCACCTCTGTGAATGCTAGCCTGGTCGATTTAAAAATCGAATTCCTTATCAAAATTTGCGGTTGTGTCTAGCCACTGAGACCGAATTGAAGGAAATTGCTATTTATAATCACTTCCGCAGTAGGAGGAACAATTACTCTATGTCCTTAAAAGTAATAAATATATGATCTATAGCCCTGTATACTATTAAATAAATCATAAACCCAGTAATCAACCCTGTAAATGATTCTTTTGCTAAGTTATGCCACCATGCCACGGACTCCACTGTGAGCTTTATAAATAAAACATGTATTTGTTTTATTTGATTTCTTTTTATTTTTCTATTCGTTCTGAAGTCTCTACGAGTGAATCCTCTAATGGCGACAGTCAAATTAAATGCTTACTCCGTTGTAATGATAAAAGTGATTAAATTAACTTACAATACTCGTATTTTTATAATAACTATCCTGGAGAAGTTTCATTCAGCCGAATCCTTCGCATCGATCATCGAGGTAAAACTCATGAATATATTATTTACGATTCACTTAGGAAAGTAATCATATTTTAAAAAGAAACGAAATTCGTTTTGGTGGTGCATTTGGTGCCCTCCACAAAAGTGTGACCCACCACAGCACCCAGATTTCACAGAAAGTTGAGGCTAATTAAATTCCACCAACTTTTTGTTTCCTTCTCGTCTTAAAAATTTCACATAAGAGTGGAATTATTATTTTTTTTAGCATTTATTGTGTCTCTCAAAGTCCCAAATATTGGTATTAATATGGAATATGAAAATAATTCTTTGCTGTGCAGTTTCCGGTAATGAAAGTCGAAAGCTTATAGCAAAGAAAAGTCTCATGATATATTATTAGATATGCATTTAATGACGGAAGACAGAGTACAAGGAATAAAGTCGACCGGCAAAAGAGCATTAGATGGGACAATATATCTTGCCAACGGGGTGGATATCCATGCCGGAGCCAATTAGGGGAAACGAGAGGAAGTGAACCGCATCCTGAATTATGAAAGCATTCGATCGCCAGATAAAAGGATTCAAGCCCGACGAAAAGAACGCCTCCTGGCCGCAACAATGCACGAGCAAACACAGAAACAAGACAACAATGAGGCGGAATGATTATTTACGATCTCTTATCCCAAATTCCCACGGCCGCGAGATAAAAGAAAGTAGTTTTCCCCGACATGTTTTCTCCGACTTCCGGTATGAGGCAGGGCGGGGAAGAGGGAAGACCTTCCCTCGTAACATCTGCCGTTTTTAAGTACCTTTAAATCCCCCAAAAAAAACAATTACATCCTCGGACGGCCAAAATTTCATGCTGTGATCTTAATGACCAAATTGCAGAAATAATTTCCGATTAAGAGGTTTAATGACGGAATGATTGGTCCGGCGACTTTAGATGTACTAGCTGAATCGTGCAATTTGGAGTGTGCTACCTTATGCATATTATATTTTTTTGTATTAGTACTGGTAATATTTCCGCAAATAAAACATCATACTCGTGCTATCTTTATTTGTGATTGGCAAAAATAACAACTTTCATGCTGACACAATCAGCAAAAGAAATATTAAGTAAAAAGAGATCGTGGGAATTGACGACCAAAATACAAAAAAGCTTAACAATGTGATAGTTTAATTATTTATGCCACAAATTTTGCGAGAAAGTTTTCACGCTTTTCAATTGAAATATTAGTGATTTTTAACTATAAGTTTTCAGACGACTGGAATCGCCACCGCCGCTACTTGTAATTCCAAAAGAAGAATACATTGAACTTATCAATAGTATTTAAAAAAAACCTTTTCTCTGAACATAATCTATCACAACATTTTCCATTCAACTTAGTTTCCTTAGAACTAGTGCGTAGCTGAAAATAATACCCAGGCGACCACCTAAAGGACGTTTGGCGGGGCACCCAGTTAAAAAAATAAAACTATGAGTTTATACACCTATTTGAATATATATTAGCTCGTATACAAACACGACGAATATGCATTCAATATTGAGTGGCAAGTAGACTCAATTTTAATGTGTACCTCATTGCAAACAGTATCTCACTAAAGAATGCATTAGCCTCAGGTTGAATGGAATAAAATTTGATCTAATGGTCTCTTGGAAAAGGAGAGTGTGGCAAAGGAGACAGATGAAGAGGAAATTATCCTCGATCCTTAGAAGTAGTCAAAATTCCAAGAAAATTCAATAGTCCTTTAAGTGACCTTTTTAAAAGAGGTATTTTCTTCGGAAAAACTTAAAGACCATAAACCGAATTACTCTTTGGGCAAGAAGTTTTCACGTTGTCATTGACCCAGACCTTCCTTTGAAGTGCCCTTCTGTGCAGACAATCCTCCAGGAAGTGACCTTGAGCTTACATCTGGCGCCAGGGATATTGGAAATCGTATTATAGTCGCCGAAGCTACCAAAAATGAAACTCCCAACAGCGTCACGGGACGCGAACAACCCAATACGAAGCTTGGAGATCAGATCTCAGTTTCACATTAAATACGAGGAAGTTATTTGTTACATTTATTATTAGGTAATCTACCGGTTAAGGTAGGTTTTTGGATGGACACAACTATCAAATAAACATATTGTGACTCCAGGCAAAATCCAATCTAACTACCTTTATTTTTAGCATTTTTTCAGAATAAATGGATTATGTATAATCATTGTGTATAGTCTAATAAACATGGCACGTTCATTTCATAGACGTAGTTCGACTACCCAGCCCTATTTGTAGTCTCTCTACGTGCTTATAATATTAACACTCGGACATAAGGGATGTTACCCATTATCTAGATACCACATGCCAGACAAAGTAATGATTTCTATCATACGGTATCGCCCACATATATGCATACATAAATAAGGCAATAATTGGTGTGCTTGACTAAATTATTAAATGTAAGTCTTTATCTGAGTCGATCTATTCGGGCTCTTAGGATAGATTTTGTTATGATTGTGTATCGTGCGAGGGAAGAGAAAGTACTTAAAACTTTCAATGAAGTTCCTCCCTCTCTCTTTTTTTTGTCTCAGTCGTCGAATCTACCAATAACTATAAATTTAATGTCATAATAATTCATTCGCGATGGGGAAGGCCAGAGGTTGGCAATTTGTTGGCAAACGTTGGCAATTTGTTTGTTCCCGGCCGGACAATCAAGTCCTACCTATTGACGTATTCTTCTTAAAATAGTATTCACATAAAATAGTATCACAAGAGTCGCATTTTACTTGAAATTCAGTGGAATATTGTGCCGAACGCGCTGAAACCGTCACGGCTGTCACATAGGTCACGAGTAGTGTCGATTAATGAGCAATGCCCGAACGAGATCACCCAGGTAAAAATAAGAAATGGTGTCGTCTAATTCATGTCTCACGCAATACGGTCCTATTTCTAATTCCTGAGTTAATGTAAAGGAAGAGGAGTGTCTCTCCGGAATTTCGATAAACAAGTATTTCAAATCACCAAAGTTGATAAAAAATCCCAAAAGCTGTTCTGGAATGGTGATTCAAATGGAATGGTGCTTTATAATGGAAAAATGAGATAATAACTGAAAAATATGAATAAATATTAAATTGATCGTCTTAACTGCTTTCTTCATGCAAGACCATAATTAAACACAGCGAAAATCAAATTCAATTACTACAGTTGATAATCACAATTTAACGCTTTCCGAAAAAAAATTTCAAAGGTACAGGTTTCAAG
Organism: Hetaerina titia; assembly: GCA_037158775.1. Classification (NCBI taxonomy): domain Eukaryota; kingdom Metazoa; phylum Arthropoda; class Insecta; order Odonata; family Calopterygidae; genus Hetaerina; species Hetaerina titia. Next base: position 86,624,470 of record CM073773.1, on the reverse strand, counting down.
GTTTTTTTTTTCCTTAAGGGGAGAAAAAAATTACTGGCGACAATGCATGCAACCATGTGCACTCTGTCCTTGAAATCGAACTCCGCACAGAACCAGAGATTTTTTGGATACTTCTTCTTATGGTGAAATCAGTAACAAATAAAACAAGAAAAATTCCGGAATCGTCATTGAAAGATTAATATACTTGGATTCAAAACTTTATGTGGAATACGATTACAATTATTATATTTTCAAACTTTCTTTTGTTTCAATAATTGCGAAATTTCTTAAAACCAAATTTCCGCCCATGAGAGGATTTGAGTAGGGAGAGAAACAGTCACATAGCCATAACCAACTTCGCATTGAAAGCACAAAACTAATCCATTAAATATCTTCTCTATGTCTAGATTTTGTTGTGTTTTTATAATACAATGAAAATTATACAATTCCATCATTATTCACCAAAAATATGATCTTAAATATTAAAAAAGTAAAGAAACACTTCAGGCATACGTACAATGCCCACCTCTTGCCAAGTAACTGCTATTTCCCTTTCCGACAATTTACTCGCATTTCTGAAATTCGTCCTGTTTGACTCTAATTACTCACGTATTCTGCTGCGTGAATCTACAATTCCTTTTTTCTGATGAGATTGGTTATTAAGGGGAAATACGTCATTTGCACTTTGTTTTCAGCCAAATTTGTATTCTTTTCCATTTAATTCCTCTTGAAAATAATCCCTCACATCTAGCTCAGGTGTCTTGATTTTGGCGACGCAAATTTCACAAAAATGTAAGTTACGCATGCGGCTAATGCTCGGGAAGGAGGGAGAGAGAGAATCGAAAGGGCGTTCACGGAGAAAATATAAGGCGAGGGGGGGAGGGTGGGGTAATGGATGGAGGGCCGCGGGGGAAGAGTCGGAAGAATACGAGCACACACACTCTCGCCAGTCGGCGCAGAAGTGGATGCCGCATAAAGAGCCCATTACGACATCCGGAAATTTCGGATGGCAGCGACGGAGGTGGCGGCCAAATCCGAGAGAGAGGCATGCAGGCCGGGAGTGAGGGCGGGAGGGGAGGGCAGTGGGGCGGGTGCGGGAGTGGACGGGGCGCCGGAGACACCGGTAGGTAGGGTTCGGAGTGGCGGGCTCCGCGCTGACGTCAGTCATCCGCCCACCAAAAAATCTGAGGCGCACGAAAGCCGAAGGTATAATTTTTCCACGAAGTTGTTCAAGCTCTCAGAGTGCAACACAATAGGGTTATCGGCAAATTACTCCCACCAATAGGTGAACAGGGATTTGGAGAACGGTTTTCTGCAGCTGTTCCTCACTATTCTATTCTCTAGACGGGAAGCTTATTTTTGGGAAGGGATCGAAAAAGGTTATGTCTACGTCAATAAACATGCAACATTTGATTCGAAATATTTTTTTTTTTTTTAAGTTTCCTCATCCTCGTGTAATTTGTGTCCTATCTTCACCAGGTATTTTTTTTTACAATTATTTCAATTCAAAATCCCCTCTCCTTGTTCATGCAACTGGGTTCTGGATTCAACCTTTTGCAAAGAAAATTCACATTCAACTCTTTTGGGTCATGCGCTATAATATTGATTGACTGTTTCTCTCCGATTCTATTAATGGCATCACAGAAGTTTCTAGGAGTTGAAGTATGCGTCATGGCCGCACTCGGAAAAGTATAACTTATTGTTAAATCGCTTTTCATATTTTTTTTGCAATTACTCCTTTGATTTTGTATTAAACTATGCTCTTTCGTCTCGCATGCCTTATAAGCGAGGTTTCCTAGACTCTGAAGAAGAAAATGAACCAAACAATGGAGGATTCTTTCAAATATGACTTTCAATTTGAGAAAATGTGTTGGTTTTCGTTCCTTTATGTACCAACTACATTTTTGTTACTGACCCAAATCTAATCAGGTTTTAGCCGTTTGCGGAAACAATTATCACTTTAATAATATCACGCCGTCTAATTAATCTATAGTTATAACGTTTGATATGCCCATTCGTTTATATTCGTAGTATTTTATACGCATATTCGTTTTATGTCATAGTTTAAAGGAATTATCATTGAACTCAAAGATTAAGCAATTATGCAGAGACGGATGGGAGTTGATTGGTAATGTTCCTAATACCTTTTTTTCTATTTTTATGGAGTGAAAATGTGATAAAATCCATGTGTTGTGTATGGATTTCAGGTTTGGAAGATTGGACTCCATGACATCCTTCTTTTAAGTTGACTGAAACCAACTCGAGATTTTCTGGATTTCTCGTTGAGATTTCAAGTTCACTATTATAGTCAAACGGAACTGGAATAGAAATTAACACGCGTATTTGCATGTCAAGAGTGGCAAGAACGATTTGAAAAAAAAATCAAACTTGTTCCCTTTCCGACGACCCAAATTAGAGGGTGGGCACAACCACGATTGAGCCTTATGCGACGGTGACAGCGTCTTAACGATAAATCCCCACCAACAGTGACAACACGTTACCTCCCTGGGAAGCTGACCGCTCGGAAGAAGTTGGGTATAACAGGGAGCGAAACGCATTTTATTGCCTGCAGGACGGCCAGCTACTTTCGTCTGTTCTCTTGTTTCGACGCGGGTCATTGGCCACGTGCCTGGCGAGGGCGATGGTGTGGCGGGCAGGATGAGGAGGAGGGGTGGGCTCTGAAAGGTGATGAGGAGGAGGAAACGGTCGCGCACGGAATCATGGGAACTGCTTAAGGAGGGAGGGGGAGACCCCCTCCACTCTTTTCGTGCGGGAGGAACTCGTAGGCGAGTAAACGAGGACGGTTTTCCTTGTTACGTTCGGGACGCATAAAGTGACAAAATGGTTAGGCTGAAATAGAAGAATTGCCCAGGCTTCCAGAGTAACTTCAACCATATGACCCAGACCCAACTCTTATCAAGTGATAGATAGAAACCACATAAATAACACAGGCCAACAGTGTTTTTGGTGCCGGAGCTTTTAATGTTGATTTAAAGAACAATTGGGGTGCTGAATCCAATTCTGACACTAGTTTTTTCCTATCAGCTATAATTTTCAAGATATAGATATGTTGTTACTTACGTAAAAAATCTTCTACATAATGATATGGGAATATTATATTAATAACACAGTTCAACAGCGGTTTTGGTGCCGGAGCTTTTAATGTTGATTTAAAGAACAATTGGGGTGCTGAATCCAATTATGACACTAGTTTTTTCCTATCAGCTATAGTTTTCAAGATATAGATATGTTGTTACTTACGTAAAAAATCTTCTACATAATGATATGGGAATATTATATTAATAACACAGTCCAACAGCGGTTTTGGTGCCGGAGCTTTTAATGTTGATTTAAAGAACAATTGGGGTGCTGAATCCAATTATGACACTAGTTTTTTCCTATCAGCTATAGTTTTCAAAATATAGATATGTTGTTACTTACGTAAAAAATCTTCTATTATATATAATGGTATGGGAATATTATATTAATAACACAGTCCAACAGCGGTTTTGGTGCCGGAGCTTTTAATGCTGATTTAAAGAACAATTGGGGTGCTGAATCCAATTATGACACTAGTTTTTTCCTATCAGCTATAGTTTTCAAAATATAGATATGTTGTTACTTACGTAAAAAAATCTTCTACATGATGATACGGGAATATTATATTAATAATTATCTCATTGGCCTACAATATAGAAATATACATAAATCTTATTGACAGTTTATTGGAAATAAAAGGAACACCGCAGAGTGGTTATAAATTAGTATACTTATAGATTTATTTAACTTTGAAAATTATTTTCCGGAATATATCAAATATTAAAACAACTAATCGTAAGATGTGCCATATCTACAAAAGTAGAGCTGTTAAATAAAAACGGATTTCATATTTGGATTCAGCTCTACAAATATAGTTAAAATCATAACAAAGATTCCAGGCACCAAAAAAAAAATTTTTTTTGTAGGCCTGTGTAATATTCGTCAGAAAAAGAAAAGTATGATTTTTTATTGCACACACTGGAGTTAGAACTCCTCCAGTAGGTAAACCTCAAGACTGATTAAAATGTGATGTACACTGACGTTTACATTGTTTAGATAATTCCAAGGAGTACTGAGAGCTCCTCTAGTTTGCGGTGTTGCGGAGTGAATGGAGAAAGTGACTAAAAAATTTCTTCATTCCTAACCGAAATTTAGATCCATGTAGACTCTCGAGCGCTCATTCAAGTATTACATGCAATAAAACGGAGTTTTAAAATCTTTTTTTTGTTCATTGGAAAAATTTTTGGCCACTATATATCAAAACTGTTTTTGGAAAACTTTAATAGGTGGCGTAGATTAACGTGACTCGGAAACTTAGTCCATAGGGCAAAGTAGATGCGTAAATTGAAGACTTTCAAGATGTAGGTCTGGGGAAGAATGAAGAAATGTGAATTCAACGAAAGGAAATGGTATTATGAAATTCTAGACATGGTAGTCGACGGGAGAAGTAATTCGAAGAAGGTTGTTCAAATGATCGAAAGAAATACTGAGTGGCAATCGGATGCTGAAAATAATAATAGAGAGTAATAAATAGGAGATGTTGTGAATACGAAGTAGAGTAGTGATTTTGGATGAAATTAAGGTAGGTAGAAAATATGCAGAGTTAAAAATATGTTATTGCATTGTGCATTAGGGGTTTAAGGATATTCTGTGCCATGCAAGCTAGCGTTTGCGAGTACAGTAGTATGAAGTGCCATCGACAAACTACGCTGACGGGCTAGACTACTATTATTAATAATAATTCTTAATCGAGTCGAGAAGTTCATAATTTCCAGGCATGGATTGCATTTATATGTATATATTTTTTAATAAAATATTTTTTCTAAACACCCTAATGAAGAGTTTTTGTTGATACAAAACAAGGCTGGAAACGTTTTACATTACTATTGAATTCCAGAAGGCAATTAATCTACATCTACACAAAACACCGCAAGTCTGAGAGTGTTTTATCCATAATATTTCTCTTAAGTGAATTCAGGACGGTTGTGGTGGTAACATATGAATAAATAAGTTACCCATATTCTAGCCAAATGATTCTGTGATATGTTAAAAAAAACTGAAAAATTATTACGACAATAGAACCAAACTTATATCCTTGATGGGAAAGGAAATAGTACAATCTTGAATTTTCTTAAATTACTTTTGAGCTGGCAGCTTTCTACATCGTATTTAACATACGTATAACATAACATATTCAAAAAGACGCTTTCAGTAACTGAAATATAATTTTGGACTCAAACTGTTTTTTAGGATCAAGAGAGAGCATAATCAACGTTTCCAAGTTATTAATTCTCACCCTTAAATAATGTGTGTAGTTTTTTCGAAACCATAGTCAAATACATCACCAAGAGGAAATGTCAGCTCAAAAAACTCAAGGTTTTCGAGTAGATGAATTTATCAATACATTTGTTAAATCCAGTAAAAGTTTTGTGTTTTAAAATTTAACCATGGCAAATTTCCTTGATTAAAATTAAATATAATTTTTTAAAATAAATAAAAAGTGGACATAAAATTGACCAATGTTTACTCACCGAAATTTAACTTGAATATTTGTATGATCCAGTGTGGGTCTCAGGACAAATAAAAAACTTCCGATGGCAGTTGGGCATACTTGTGACGTTAACCGTTGACGGACTCCCCTTATCCTTTTCCGGAAACTCAGGTGCCCTGTCAATAAAATGAGAATACATATCAATCGACTGGTGGACACAGTAGTCGGGGACGCTATAAAAATCCACTTTTCATAAAATTCTTTCTTCTTCCGACCCTTTCTGGACCTTCCTGCCAATCCCCCACACTTAGCAGCGTTAAAATTGTCGACGAGTGTAAAAGAGAGATGGTTTAGGGGAATATAAAAATGAGGGAAAACTTATTATACTGCAAACACATTTTCCACACTATTTTCCCTTTCTCTCTCTAGCTAGGACTGCGAAAACACACAAACACCAGATCCCTTCTTCACCCAGAACTCCCTCAGGGAACAGGGGTTAGAGCCTTTTTATGTATAACGGCTATGTTGGCCTGCTGGCTTGACGGCCGGCCAGATGCTCCCTGAAATAATATCGGTCCGTCGCTTTCGTCTCAGCCGAATGCTCCCTCCTCCCTGCCGAGAGGCAAATGTTTGTAGCAGAAATTATCCAACTTTTCAACCTCTACATCCATCGTCTCGAAAAGGTTTTATGCTCGAAATATTTCATCCAGCTCAAGAGTTCCATCAGGAAAAACGAGTTTGGCAGATCGAAAAATAATTTTCGAATGATTCTTGAGATGTTTCATGATTTTGGCCATACGTCTGGGTTACCTTTGCGATTCTGTAGGCACAATCTGAAAATTTTAACCTTTGAATGGTATATGAGGATTTATACTAAGAGATGGATATTCTGAATTCAAATTTTCCCTCCTACTACCTATCCGTTTGCTCTATCGTAATTCAATCTCTCTCTTTCTTTAAATTCTCTCTCTCTATTTTATTTATTTATTTATTTAATGACTTCATTGTGGCGAGATTGAGACTTTATAGTCCCTTCTTAAACATAACTCCAACATATTACATTGAAGACAATTAGAAGCACCCAAGCCCTAGTTAGAGGAAAAACCCACCTAAACGGGAATCGAACTCGTAACCTCTGGGTTGGCAGGCCTTACCCCGCCGCCACCGAAGCCTGCAATTGTTGTGTTGAACTCAATGTTGTGGCTGAGTTTCATGCTTCCTTGTGGAAAGAAAACAATAAAAAAAATCCACTTGAGCTTACGATAAAAGTGTGCATATCTTCAAAGAAAATTAGGTTAGGAGGTGTCATGCATTTGGAGGCATTTTATTGGTAAATTTGTATTAAGGATTACATAAATTGGTCGAAATAAAACCTATACCCAACTCAAAAGCACATGCCAAATTAGGCTTACTACTCACGCTTGCAGTTATCGGAAATTAAATTTTTATATGCAAATTATCGTGGAGATCCATTGCCATAAAAGAAAATTGTCCATGCATTGTTTTTATTTTAACTTCCAACTGCTATTTTTCCCATCAGTAAGATTTATTAAGGAGGAAGGCGTTGCCTTGGCAGATTGTCAATAACTGCTCTTTCAGGTTTCTACTAAGAGGCTCGCACACTTAATAATACCACAATGATGATAATCTACCTAGGCTTGCGTAAGTGGAAAATGTGCTGGATTCCAATCGATTTTTGGCTTTCTTTCCATCGCCGGTTTCATTTTCTCGTCATGGTTATGTCAGCCGGTGTCCATGCATTTCACTCAGGTCAGAGGATCATGAAGAATTGTTTCTTTTCATTTATTGATATTTTAGAATCTGAATAACAATTAAAATCGGATTCTTTTTACATGAAAATAATAACACAAAGAAACAATTAAACATTTAAAAAGGTGTTAAAGAAACAAGAGTACTAAATGACAATTAGCTATTGAGCTAAGATTTAAACCTTAAATGAACATAAAAGTTAGTTTCAGGCGTAACATGGTGTAAATCCTTCATGATGAAAGAAGACACTTTGCTTTACAACATCATTACATCTTTTTTTATTACGACCGACGTTTCGTTACAGTGTACCTGAGGATGTAACGCTGTGACGAAACCTAGGTCTTCATAAAAAAATTCTATTTGAAAAAGCAAAGTGCCTTCTTGCATCAGTTACGATGCAGTTTTGGGTGGACTAATATAGAGAACGGCTTGGCAGAAAAATAATTCGTCTGGGAGATATTACGTTTGAATTTTTCAAATACTCGCCTGGTAGACAGGTACAGAGCTGAGAAATGGGCATAAACGTAAAAGATATTCCGTGTATTCTATCCTTCTAAATTTATTTTATTGATAATACTTTTTATTAGTGTTGTTGGTTCGTAGAGGGGAGGAAATTGATAAGGTGAAGTATGTGGAGGTAAAGGAAGTTGGATAAAATGAAGAGAGGAAGAAAATATGAGATTTGAATGAGGGTTAATTTATTTTAATGTAGGCTGACAGGTTATGACTTGCCAGACAAGGCTTGAAAGTATACTGTATGCACTGTACTTCCTATCCATTACCTATAACACGATTAACTACAAAAAAATATATAATTTTTAACTCTACACAATATCCCTCAAGTTGCTGCAAAGGCACAAACCATAATTGCACAAATAGGAGTTCATTCAAGCATATTTAAACAAATGCTCTCATAATCATAAAAACACATTGAAGATACTGAAAAATAATTTTGATCTTGTAATAATACGTAATTAACTAACGGAAATATTTAAAATTCACTTTATTTTGTTAGTTGCCACGATCATCGACCTCCATTATTTTCACGTGGAGTCTCTGAGGAGAGTTGGGGGATCTGTTGTAAGGATAAGTGTACGAGTACCTGAAGTGTTATCTGCGCCGCATGAACCAACATGTCTTGCCCCAACGTACAGCTGCGAGACGCCTCTTCTCTTAACTTAAAATTCGTTTCATGCAATATAATCTCTGGAACGGAACCGTCGAGGATGGAGGCATATGTTGGAAAGAAATACCAACGGTTACCTCGCGACAAAAAAAGTCGATTCCGTGAAATACGTCGGCCCCCGTGAGAGAATAAGTCGCGTGAAAGATCACACAACGCTCATCAATTCCTTCGCATGCCCTGACCGAAGGACTTTGCACATTCCGAGATTGATGGAACGGCAGCGGAAGGAGGAGGACCCCCCCCCCCACTTTCCCCCTCAAAGGTGCCAGCGACCGCTTTATCTCACGGACGTGTCACCCCTTATTCAAAGAGACTGCCCACTATCCGGCCCCTGGATCTCGCCGCCGCCCCTTGTCCCCCACCTCGAGTCTTCCTACCTCCCGTTCGCATCCTTCGGCAAACCCCTTTTTCGGCCTTGTCCGTGTTGGCTTTAGATGGCGTGTCGGCAGAGACAAAAGACGTCCGAGCCCTTGCTTGAGCCGACTGTATCTTCAAAATGGTGAAGGAAATCTCCCTTATCTTTGGTTCTTCCACAACAACACACCCCTTGCGAAGGGTGTTTATCCGTTGTCCGTTCGTGCCTTCGTGTGTGTGCTTTTCCTGAGATATCGAGGGTTGGAAAGGGTGGGAGAAGTAGGAGGGGGCGGGAATACGCCCCTGGGGATGGTCATTCCTCTTAATTCTTGTGTGCACCCGGGCCTACGCCGGACCAGCAACGCTCTCGAGACCTTTTGTGTTTTTTTATGAGGAATGAAATAAAAGGATCGATGAAAATACACCCTCCTCTGGATCAAAATGCAAATCAGATGTCCATCTGATGGATGACCCTTATGGAAGTGGATTCCACCGCTCCCCCCACTCCCCCATCTCTTGTTTCCTTAGCGTTATCTTGCGGGAAGGATCTTCTCAGGGTCACGGATATTAGGGTTTTGGACCTGGAGGGATGATAAAAACTTTTAACGCTCGAGGCTCACCCAAGAGTAGAGACAAAATAAGTGCATTGCTGAGGAAAAAATGGGGACATATAATGGAGCGTAAACGTATGCTATATTCTATCTACCATTTCACATTAAGTGCTTCACTTTGTCTCGCATCATTCATTTTGCAACTCAAATAGTCGGCAAGCGACTCCCCGATTTAAGAAAGGAGAGTGATAATTTAAAAGCCATGGGAAATCGTAAAATGGGTAGAAGTTGGAGACCTTATCGTCATTTAACGATCAATTAAAAGAAGTGTATTAAACATATTCGTTGCCCATGAGACTCTAATATTTTGGCCAGAATGTCAAATACATGTCAATTCTTTGATCACACCTTGTAATATCTTGTCTTAAGAAGAATTTTCTTGCCACTGTGAACCTATCCGTCCTAATTAAAATTAATAGTAAGCGCTAGTAATTGACACTACATTATTTTCCTAACATATTAACTTATCAGGCGTGCCAAAAATACATTTTCCGATCCGGATTAATTTTTACTATTAAAAGGTACAATTGAGTATGCCTCAAAGATACCTTCAATGAGTCGCCAAATTTTATTCGGTTCCAATAAATAGGTTAAGATTGCCAAGCACAAAAGAAACGAATAAATTTGATTTTAACGAAATTTATATTTCAATTCTCAATTACTTCAGCTATCCCTCCGACACTCTTAATCCTAAATTATGTTCAGTATAATCAAACCACGTCCGCCCTTGAAGTACGAGAAGTCGTACATTCACAAGAATGCACGGAGGAAAAATTGAAGCTGTTCTCTGTGGAAATTGAAGAACTCCGGGGGATGCCTCGCGGTTATTTTTAACAGAGTCAACAACTAATGTTAAATACATGTAGTTTAATACAAGTACTGCAAAGTCAACGGCAATAGGGATCCCAGTCAGGGAGAATATTTTTGGCAGTGTATCTCCTGCACTTCGGCATACTCCGTCAGTTGAATACGTATGTTTAAGGTTAATGACGTGAACGATATGAGCTTCGAATGAAAATTTAATGCCATTAAAAACAAAAAAGAAGAGAAAATTAGTATAAAAAAATCCTGCATTATCCCTGTATTACTGTGGTCACCTGTCATTGAATGTATTTGAAGAAATCAAAAGCCATATTTTTGACAAAACCTGGTGTTCTTTTGGCAGCCTTATTTTCCCGTCAACCAAACTGCCACCGCCAATCCATCGCAGGATCTGCGCTATGCTGAGACTAATACGAAGCAGGAAACCACGAAGATGATGAAATCGGAAGCGGTAATTCTACAAGATCATAAAGCAAATATCCAAAATTGAATATCTCAAATTATAAGTGCATAAATTTTAGTTTTCTGTGAAATCGGTTGACTTAAAAAATGTTCCCAATTTCGTCCTGGACGCTATAAATATATCAAAAAGATGGTTTATTTTTCAATATCTGGCCCAACCACGATTGACAGCCTTCGTATTATATTGACCATGAATACTCTTTCAGGTCTAACAAAAACTAGATCTCTTGAAAAGAATTTTGAGACTCTCACTTTAAGAGTACTTACTTTAAGACTCTACCTCTCTCTATCCCAAAGTCATTTGGATATTAGCCGCTTCCCGTAAATACAAGCGAGATTTTATGCACTCCTCATGTGCCTCCTAGCTTCCCTTCAAATCCAGCTAAGCAGGATTTGAAGGGTAAATGGTGCCCTAGGGACGCATTCCCTGGTTTAATCACTCACCCCAACTCAAGCCCGTCGGTTCTATTCCATTTTCTCATTACGCTAAGCGGACTTCGATGCACCCACTGAAGAAAATTCAATTCCATCTATATCTACACAACACCACAGAAGCATCGCATGGGCGTGTGGTGGAGGGTGTTAGAGTATCAGCGAAACATACAGAAGTTCATACTTCCAATTGAATACATTTCAGCTCATATGCACTCTCGTGTAGATAAATTATATGTACATAATATATATATATAATATAATATATATATAATATATTATATATATAATATATATATAATATATTATATATATAATATATATATATTATATATATATATAATGTAAAAAAACCATAAACACAGTAATCAACCCGAAGGTCGGTTTTGTAGGTGATGGTAGAGCTCACTCATGTATACATAATATATTATATATACATAATATATACATATATAATGTATATATAATATACATATATCTAGCACTAGCAAACAAAAACAAAAATAAAGAAAAGAAACTGACACGTTTTTGAATTTTCGGTGGTCAAGCCTCCTTTCTCAAGGAAGAGAAGGAAGGAACATGAGTTCCTTTCCCCTCTTCCTGACTGAGAAGCGAAAATATGCAGCCGACGACGTTTTCAAACAAAAATAAATAAGCTCTTCCCATTAGATGTTGCTCATGACTGAGTGAATATGTAAAGTTATTGTGTATGGCTATTAATTATTTCTCAGCACTGTTTATACGTACTTAAATAATCGATATGAAACACAAATGCACAGTTCTCATGTATAAGAACACTCAGAAGTTAACATCATCACAAGAAATAAATATTCCTAGAGAAATAGTTTCAAGAGCCATTCGTTATATATTTACCTTACTTCTCACTTGAATGCACGGATTTCTAAAGTCTATGTCATTTCTTCATATCGATAAAATAAATTGAAGAGATCGTTCCTGAAGCAATTTTAATCTAAAAAATACACAAATTATATAATATAGCACCAATTAAGAGAATTAAAACCTGATGTAAATGGAGATCAGTGAAGACTTAATGATCGTCTTCGTCACAAAAACCTAATCACGTCAATTTTGTATCGTAGATAACCTTAGGAGCATTTCAGTGACTAATATTCAGTAAGCATTACGATTGAGCCCAGTGGTTTTTAAATTATTAAAATACTCTAGTCAGACATAATCCCATAAATTAAAAAAACTTCCAGATAATATTAATGGCTTTGGAAGATGCTCTTATAATCAACTCAGAAATCATACCATACTTTTTATTGCCTACTACATATTACAAATACATCGAAAAAGTTTAGCCCAGATGGATGATTGGAAAGCAACCATGGTAGACTTAATAATATATCCAGGAAACATTTAGCGACTGTGGGTAAGTGGGCTAATGGAAATGGAATTTCAACGTGGAGTTCTAGATCTGCAAAAAAAGGATTTCCGCGTGGGTACTCTTCCTTTTCCTTAAAAAAAATTATCCGTCTGCGACTGAAGGAGTGTGACGTTGTTGTCAGGGTGAGTGAACTCTCCCAAGGCAAGTGTCTCAAGGCCGCTCACGTGCCAAATCGTGACGCACTTCGCAACTTCATCGACCCTCTCGCTCCGTGCCGAGGAGCGGCGCCTCCTCTTTCCCGTTCTTTACCGTCTCGAATGATGATACTTATTTTAAATAACCAAATAGCCCGAGTTGAATGCCAACGCCATAGCATCACCTTTTTTTCTCATTTCCTGACGGTTGACGGGAATATGTTTGTCTCCACATTTCGTCAGAGTCATTCTTTGTCTTTCGAACTAACCCAAAATAACGCCATCTTTCCCGTCAATTATCATGGCTATGCTGGAAATCGAATGGAAGGAAATAACGCGATAATGAATGCCTCTCGCTTTCTGAAGGGACGTCGCGTGATTTAGTCATCGCAAACGGTTCAACGTTATCTCACCTTGACCTACTTTCGTTTACGAGACTAACTCGCAGCGCCCACTGATCGGGATATACAATATTTTCCTCCTCATCGGCCTACACGTGGACTACACACTTTCCCTTCAGGAACTGGCAACTTGATAAATAGATACTGTCCCCTGGACAACCATGTTTAAAATATCACCGTCTTATGACAGAATTTTTTACGTAAGTAAATTTACAAGATAAAGTAATTACCACTCACTAGGCCATCTAAAATATTTTTTGTTTTAGCGTTGCCATGGTCAATTACTCTATATATAACTACACAATACCCCGCAAGTACTCGCAAAAGACTGTGCGGGATATTAAAGATGATCTGGGACCTGTATGGTACAACGCGGATGTTAGGAAATCGTTAAGGAATCGAAAGCTACGTAAAGCCAAGATGAAAAATACCCGGATTTACATCTATAGCGACGAACGGAACGAGATTATTGAAAATTATAAGACATCTAGGACGAATGCCAGGACAAAATTTCGAAAAACACTGCGAATTCATAAGAAAAAATTTAATTCAATTTAAACGAGAAGCCAAAAGTATTTAGGTCCTACGTTAGGGAGGTTTGGGGAAATAAGTTAACAGTTTCAGTTAACTAATTCATCCAACTCTAATATTCAAGTTAAATACGCTTAAGTTGTACAGGCTTTAGCGTTCCATGTTGTTGCATTTGCGTATTGCGTGGAGGAAGAACGGGTACTTGAGTCTGTCTGTTTATCCCTCTTGTTTTTAGTCGGTGGTCGAATACGAGGTCGCATAACAATATCATTGGGTGACATAATAATTACCTCTGTGTCGCAAGAAAACTCAGCGTCCTGTACCTTTCTAAAAGTCTTAAGTCGTACCTGCTCTCTTCGAGGACCAAGAGGCTTCCAGCCTAGATCTGTGACACTTACTTCATGAGGAAATTTTAATAAACCTATCGGATTTTCTATGCACCTTATCTAGATATTTAAATAACGTTTTCTCTCGTGAATCTCAGATACTTGCCGCGTAAATGTGGTCTAACGAAAGGGAAGCAACACCACTTTTTATCTTTTTCATTACTTTTTTTTACATGTCATCTAATGAAACTCAGCTTCTTTAAGGCTAGTTCGCAAATTTTTCTATGTGCGTTTCTAATGAATAGTTTGATATTAATTAATTAATTAATTAATTATTTATTTATTTAATTATTTATTATTATTTAACAACCAGCATTACAAGTAGGCGATAGCCTGGTGGCAATGTTCTTGATTACTGATATCAGTGTAACAGCAAAGCATTTGACCTAGGAATAAACTTTAACACTATTCAATAAATTTTACAAATTACGTATTGTTTATCTTTTCATCTATCCCATATCTTAGTGCCGTATATTTTCTGATATTTGATTCGAATCCCCATTCTTTACAACACTCCGATATCTAGTCAAAATCACTAGTGAGTAGCTCGCAATCTGCCGACGTCCTGATTTCTCTGTAAAACATTCTGAAAATTATCTAAGATAGCTAGTTGGATTCCACATTTAATTCAGTTGATTAAATAGGATTTAACTAATAGCATTTGGAACTTTTGACACAATAATTTTCCACGCTTTGGAGTTGCCTAGAGCTTGAATTAATACCGGGATAATCTGCCGGGACATACAGGCAGTACTGTAATTGAAGGACTGTTCTTGATTTCAGGTAAGGTGAAAAAAGTGACAATTGAAGTTTAAAAAAACCACCAATTTGTCACAATATGTTCCAAAAACCAATAAGAGTTTCTAAGTTAACGGTCAAGTAACGACATTTTGTAGTCGCTTCAATTTTTTTTAATATGAGCAATACCGACAAACAGTAAGGAAATGAAATGGTCGGAAAATTTCATATTTATTTTTCTAACTTATATCGGGGCGATGTCTCCGCTGAAACACGTAATATTTCCGAACAAGGAAATCGCACAATACCCCACGCTCGCGTCCCAGCTACTGCCTGACACCTAAGGTATTGGTGCACGTAAGCTAATAGTTATTAAGTCCTAAAACTTCTTCTGGAAGCCATACCCATAGCTATTTGATAATGAGTATGAAATAATAACTTGAAGATTTTTAAAGAATTAGATTGACTTTATTTAACGATATTATTAAAAGAATTTTCCAATCATCCTATAACAGAATTCTACAATTAGCCATTTTTTTCTACTGTTATCATACAGAGTTAGAAGATTCATTTCATCATCAGATAGATTAAAAAATCCTCTCATTTCTGCAATCGAATATATGGATGTGACAGGAAAGACTGTACTCGCCAA
Source organism: Hetaerina titia (assembly GCA_037158775.1). Classification (NCBI taxonomy): domain Eukaryota; kingdom Metazoa; phylum Arthropoda; class Insecta; order Odonata; family Calopterygidae; genus Hetaerina; species Hetaerina titia. The sequence goes on along the minus strand of CM073773.1, from coordinate 86,609,074 downwards.
ATCATGTGAATAGAGATCCATGGGCCGACCCTTTTCTTTTACATCACCTTGTGTGCTCGGAGTCAGTTTCCTTCTCAGCACTCTCTGAACACAGTATTTAAGACGCCTAATTTCTTTGACTCTGATCTAGATATATTTGTCAATCGTGAAATTAAAATACTTCTGTTCGTACTTAGTATTCAATTTCTTTCTGTGCTGAAAATATACATTTAACTTTGCTCATAGTTCTGGCTAGGCAAAGAAGCTTTTACAAGAAGGAGGTTAGTTGATACAGGACACCGAGTAAGGATGTTAATATAAGAAAGGTGAAAACTTTGGAGAGTGATTTCGTATGCCGCAAAAACTTGATCATTAAAGCAAGATAAGAAGCATAGATTGAAGTCTTTTGAGAAGTGGGTGTGGAGAATAGAATAAAGTGAAAATGGACCGAAAGTAAAACAAACGTGGAAGTACTAGATTCGTCAAGGAGAGGACAGGGCATCGTTGTTGGAAGCAACCCAAGGAAGCAGGAAAGATGGAATCAGAGCAGCTTGATTGGCGATGGAATGCTGAAGATTGTGGTTTAAGGGAGAATGCTAGACAATCGAGGTTGGGAAGGAAAATATTTTGAACGGTATGAAGGGAGGAAGGAGATATACGGAATTGAAGTATAGTTCATTGTAGGTTAGGTTGTGCTTCAGCGAGTCAAATGATTATAGTGGTGTAAAGTTTATGCTACTAAAAAATCATTGCATTATAATAAGGATTTCATTTTTCCTAAATAAACCTCTTTCCTCATTTTCATTACGGTGATACTGACTGAAATAATGTCAGACGAAATCAGCTTTTTATTGTCCATGTATTCGAATGGGAGAGGACGCTTCGATAGCTTAGCTGGCTAAAACACTCGGCCAGACATCGAGGGATCTGGGTTCGAATCCCGGTCAATGTGAATGATTGAAACTTCTGAAATTGTTTAATTGTAATGCACACTTAGCGGACGACACCGTTACAAGTTACTGTATCGGAACCCCCCCCCCCTCAGTTTCTTCGGAAAAATAATGAAGACATCATTATTTTTATTTCTCTATTTAAACTTGTCCATAACCCTGCAAACCTCCAGAGGGCGTGAGGTCAGAAGTGTTGTCAGGACATAAATTTTTTATTGTCCGAATTCGGTTGGATGCCGTTTGGTCATGGTCATGGTCGTCATATCATTTGGGACAGAGATTCTTATATATGTATATTTTAATTCCCCTATTCCTCAAGATTGGAAGAAATTAAGTGGATAAGAAACATAAATATATTGTAAAACGGTTTGAGATAGTGGGAACCGGTCTAGAATACCCTAACGCAAACTTGAGTAGAAATATATCATCCATACATATGTAAACAAAACGATATGCCACCGGGTGATTATTAATTAAAATTAGCAATTTTCCACAAAAATAAAATTATATTAATACGACCGGTTTCAATGCAACTACATCATCTTCTGGTCCACCAGAAGATAATGTAGTTGCATTGAAACCGGTGGAATTAATAAAATTTTATTTTTGTGGAAAATTGCTAATTTTAATTAATCATGTTATTCCAACATATCACGCCTGAAACGTCTCTTTCTATTCGGGTGATTATTATTGAACAAATGCAGGTGCAGGGCTGTGGGTTCCGTGAAACCCTCTATTTTAGCAGTAATCCTTCTCTTCTGAAGTACTATTGCAAAAAATCCTGCTTGAGTATGTATAATCAAACCTCATAGCTTAACTTTCTTTTATTCATAATACTTGTTAAAACATTCAACTATCTTTCTCACCGTCTATCTTGACATTTTCCAGATCTAATCTTCTTTTATTTTCGTATTAAATTATACAGGGTTGAATTATTTTTTAAAGTGTATTTTATGACTCTAACATTCCCATCATGAAAGTGAGAAACTGCACCAAATAAAATGTGTAAATAATCAAAACAGAAAAATGGCATCATAACAGGCAAGAAGGAGAGAAAGAGTGGTGCCTAGCGACGGGTTGCTGGGACATCGAAAAGACGGTAACTGAATTAGGAAACGGTCTTTAAAGAATAATGAAATGGTTCTGCTGAAAGGAATGAGTTATTATTCATTGTCTCCGAGGAACGACCGTTGAAGCAGCTTTCGGAAAAGGAGACCGCGCAGCATGCTAAAATATTAATTCGTCGTAATTTGCCATTCGTGAATTGGACAAGGAAGTTTACACTCGGAGTTGGAAAAAAAGAATCGCTATTTGAAAGTAAAATTAATTTTAAACGAACGTACCATAGCAATATGAAATTAAGGCCCGTTTGCGAGGATTTCTGAGAATGAGTATTCACGAATGACATTTGAAGAATCAGCGATTTTTACTTCAACATTTTTAACGAAATACTATAAAATGGCAGCTTGTACAATTGCAATTAGCGACCAATTTTACGAATTTCTTACAAATGCGAAAAAAATTATTTCCAGTTGTCAATTATAGGTCTCTTAATTTTCTACTCGGATTTCCAGTCCAAATTTTCCGAATTAATAAAACATATATTATATTTATTATTATTCTAGCTAAGTATTTCTATTTAAACATGGATTTAAAAACCTCCAATTTACGCCTATCATTTTGCTTTTATGACCAAGTTTTCTCGTCGTAAAGTCCACGCTCCACATAAAAGATTTCACTAATCTTTTCTTAATATCCTTGCTCGACGTTCCTGCCATTGATTTCCTCCACCTTGTGAAAGCCTCTTTGGGTAACGCAATTCTTCTTCTAATGCCTCTCCTACTTTGACCGACTTGGCACTTACTTGAATATTAAAAAAATAATACATCACAAAAGTTTTCTTTCACTAGTCTTTTCCATTTCACTTTTTAAAAAATCCGATCACAACATTGGTGTCATCCTTTTGTTTTAGCACAGAAATTGTTATCGACTTGTTGAAATGAAATTGAAGGGACTGTTGATTGAAAACTATTGTAATGTACTTCCTCATATTATCGGAATTTTTTCCCATCAGGATGATGGTTTTTCTAAATGGAGTAGTTTCAGGCGTGATGTGGTGGAATTCGAACATAATAAAAAATGGATAGTAGCAATTTTCCTGTGGCAAAACTTATCTAGAGGAAAATTGCTACCATCCGTTCTTGATTATGCTTTTACTACTCTTAGAGTATATTTTTACAGGATACATTCTGCAAGTTATATCACTGTAGGACAAACTAAAGCCATAAAAATTATTGGAAAAACTCTCCAGGCATAACGTGAAAATGCTATTTTTTTAAGACTGCATTTGTTTTGGCGGCTACGAAAACGGTTTTGGATTGAACCGGGGCTTGCAAACATGCCAAAAGAGGCTGTTCCCACGCAGGTGGGGAACAAGACCAAAATCATCACTGGAACCAAACCCCTACCCACTCACTTCATACTCGTGAGGTGACAAGCCATCTGGGTAGGCGAAATAGAAGGAGACAGCCATCCACGCTTGTGGATAGGAAAAAAAAGAGAGAGCAGGGATGGGCTGTCCTTTTTTAAAGACTCCCGACGAAGACAAGAGAGAAATGAAAAGGAAGGTGGGCTCCAGGGGTGATAGCAGAGAGGGTTGGGAGCAGGGTTCGGGGAGGTCTTCAAGACGGTTGATGGTCCCTGGGCGATAAAGGAGCAGGAGATTACTGCCCTTTTCGCATTGACACGGGAGGAGAGGGGCGGACGAGCCTTTGGGGAGAATGAGGGTGGAAGGGGTGGCAGAAGGGAGGGGGGTGGGGGTGGATCTTGGGGTGAAGACGCGGAAGATGCGTGCATGGGGAGAGGGAGGGTACGGGTGATTAAAGCTGGGGAAGAATGGGTGTCGTGTTGAGCAAATGGACAGAGCGGGACGCGATGACATTAATTCGGCCCGCTGCTACGCTACCAAGTGAAGGAAGATAAACAGCACGAAACTACAGGGCTCAAATAAACAGGCATAAACGGGTCTTATAAACGAGGGAGCTTGCAGCTGGAAAGGCATTCTCTTACCGTCGATGGTATGTACCACGGTCGAAATTTTACATTTCCCTTGGTGGTACTTCCGGAGCAAGTAGCCTAAATTGATCCTGGGGGGTACTGCAGAGTTCTCTAATCAGTATATGAGTTACTGCAACATTTTAAAAGAGCGAAAATAATCCGCCTTGACCGGAATGAGAAACCTGGTCCCTGGAAGTCTTCCCGAATGCTTTAGGTAGTTAAGCTACCGAGTTGTCCTCTTACACTACGAAATGTTATAATTTTTACACTTCAAAATTGTTACATTGTGAATTCAATGGTTTGAGGCTCCACTTAGTGAAAATTCATATTCATTGAATGAATGAACTTTTATTTTCTTTGAATTATATTACTACGTTGCACGATGTTACGCAGTGTGCGCATTAGCGGATGACTCCGTTAAAAGTTACTGTCGCGGAATTTTCCGAAGTTTCTTCGAATATAAGATACTGATACGTTGTTTCTACTTGCTAGAGGGAGCCTTGTTCTACTTTGATATAGCATCACTAACTACTTACTGAGCGAACGTACAGTACGGAGTACAGGTATATCTCTATATATCTATCTATGTACAGGTATATCCTGTATATCTCTGAAGTTGTGTGTGATAGGTATTCGAAGAATTTACCGGACGAGTGTGATGGAGGGTAGATACCCGCATTCATTTCTAAGTTTTTTCTCTATCAGCTCAAAAAAATCCTTATAAATTGTTGACAGCATAACTCTCACATAAATTTCATCCTCGATGTCGCCTGTGAGTTAATCCATTTGATACTTCAATCATAGATTTCTTTCCAGTGGTCCCCCTTCCAAAGTACGCAGTAATTAGACGATGTCTTCTTTATGCTTTCTCCGTATTTTTCTCAAGGCTTGAACCACTAAATTTTTTCAGATAGGTCCAAAATACTTTTGAGCATATTCAATATTTCCATGATTGGCGGAACATGCGTTTTTTCCCTCTCACTCATTTAAATCCTTAAACAAGGCACGCTATTTATATCAAAACATTCGTGGAGATGCGTGGAGTAGGGAAATAATTTGAAGCAGAAAGCTAGTTTCATGTTTTTCGTTAGATTAGTAGTGCTGACTACAACATGCGCCCTAAAGCTGGGATGTGGGGTGTCTTGGAAGTAAAATTGTACATCTAAAGCATTTTAGAATTTCCGATCCTACATGAGTAGAATACTGCCTGGCAATTAGTGGCTACGTTGCACGTGAACTCATCCTTATTACTTTTCTTTTCTTACTTGTCATCTTGGTATTTTCAGTGGAGCAGTTACAAACGGTATAATATTCGAAGTGCGGACAGCGGTAGGTAAACCTGTGGAAAAGTGGAAATTCGAAGTTTATTTAAAATGAATTATTTGCCTGAAATACACTTATGGTCTATCCATAACTATGAAGAAGGCTACATTTTTATCTTAAAAAATACTTGCTATTTACTGATTCGCTTAGACATAACAGGTTGGTTATTATAGAAATATCACTTTGAATTACGTGCGACGGTTTCCACTGAAATTTATTCACGGTCAAGCTCGGATATACTTTTTCATTATGACGCCATCACAACAAACATAATTCAGAATATTTTACATTATCTGAACCCTAAATTTTATAAGTAAAAATTCAAAATGAATATATTGGTCAAACATTTTAGAGAGTAACAATAATGATATGTGCATTAAACAAAGAGGTCCACTGACATTTAACCACTTACCCATGCCCTGAGTTGGACGCTAAACGCAATGCTCGCACTTGAACTATCAGGCGAGTGATTTGGCATTGAAAACAAACGAGCCTATGAATAATAAACTGAGCACCATACATATCTATTTTTTCCAATACAAGTTTATCAATGGATAATCTCCAAACCTTTCATGAAAGCCAGTAAAAAACAAAACCTATTTAAGGAGTCTGGGAGCGGAAAGCAACTTATACATCGTGTGTAAGAAGTCTTGCGACAGCACTGACGGCAGTCATTTTTAGTACGTTCTAGGAAAGAGCACTATTCCCCTTTTAGGAATATAGTAGAGGGCCTGGGAGGTTAGGGCTGGATAGAGTTGCAACCAGAAGATTCATTCGTGGTCATTGGGATCCAACCGTAAAAACCGGGAGTGGACATCAGCGTCGCACAAATGAGCGCTAAGGGGAAAGGACAACTTACCGAGCAAGGGCGAGGGGAAGTGTTGCAATAAGAGCAGATTTTATTATTGGTTCTTATCCGAGTGGAAGGGATAAGGGGGTAGAGGAGAACAGGGGGAAAGAGTAGGGAATCCAGAGGGAGAGAATAAATGTTTAGCTCTTCGCCAAAGGCAATGAATCCTGAGTCCCACCTCACGCGATGATTTTAATGGAGGACCTAGCAAATTGAATAGGGACGTAATGACGTACCTCCACCGTCCTCCCCAGGGGATAAGATTTGATGGGTCCGCAGTAATTCTTATTCCAGGAGTGGAAATGGCGGAAGAGGGGCTTTTTTTTGTGAATTTAATGAGAATTCGCTTGATCGGGAATAAATTCCTTTTCTGAGCCAAAGGATGGGGACATTCATTTCCAACGGTCGTATTTACGCAAGGGATGATGGGAAATGAAAGAAGTATTTTCGTGTTTAGAACCCGAATGACTTTTAAGAAGTCACCCCTAAAACTTCGCCGAGTGCAACTGCAAGTTACCAGAAGTTAGCAGATGAAGCGAGTTAGTTTGGACGTAACTCCGTTCACAATAAAGACAAATGCGTCCAATGATTATTATTAGCAGTATCCTACCAGTTATGGTATGCTTTTGCTTGTGGCCCTCGCAAACACATACTACTCTATTCGTACGGCCTAATCAACACGAAAATATTTTTAAACCACATATTACAATGACTCATTTCTTATTTATATATACCCTGCAATCCACCGCTAGAGTGTCTTGCAGGATATATACACACATCAGAATAATTTTACCCGAATATGACTCCCCTATATAGTATGCTTAGCTTTGCATACATTCTCCCTCATTTTATATAATCCACAATACCTTTTCCTTTCCTACCCCTACCTCGCGTTATAGCGTTATTCCCTGTATCACCGTCTTCAACATCCCCTTGCCTCTCATTACCCCCTGCGTCTAATTGTCCCGTCATATTCGAATTTCTCCCAACAACCGTCTCACTTCCATTGCCGTACCTAGAACTTCATAGTTACGTGTCGCATACTTACCTCAAAATATAAATACTTTTGACACTTATAGTATTCGTCAAATATAGCTGTTTCTCTAATCAGCTACCATCGAGAATTTTCACATTCGTGTTTTTTTTTCGCAATATGAACTTAATGAAATATACCTTATTGTAGAAAAATCGCAATAAGATATGTTCTCGATAAAAAGGATTAGGATTACTAAAAAAATTTCGATTAATAGCTTCAACAATGTATATTATTTCATAAGTCAAAACACACTACATGCATGAAATTATCAACAGCAGAGTAACTTTTCGTAATCTATACTCAGGCTGATGGCGCCAGTCGGTCTGGTGCCATCATTAATTGCATATTAATAATTACTTGGAAATAGAAAATGAATAATATTATTTAATACAGTTGCATAACCAGAATAGAAAAATGTTACAACAAAACTACCCCATACCAACTTCAGAATTTCGATGTTCATAAAAATTGATCATAAAAAAACTGCCAAACGAAAAACAAGAACGAAGAGGAAGTATCAAATGGCCATTATTAAAAATACAAATTCGCCATTTTAACACCAACAATTAAACTTGAATTCAGTTAGATTTTTAACGATTTAATGTTTATTAAGTTAACAGTCACTCCTCAATGCATACTTCCGTAGCATACATCCAGATAGCATTCATCTATCATAATTTCAGTATATCTTTCTGCTACATTTCGATCACATTGTACGAGTGTGCAATCGTCACTTAATCTCAGCCATGGCGGCAAAATTGGAGCGCTTATCCCTCCCTCTCCCTCATCCCATTGCGGACGACGTGGAATATCAACCCCGGCAGTCGTGACCACTCTCGAGATTTTCCTAGTAGCAGCGACTACGAAACAGATTCTAGCTAATTGGCCGATCTGCCCCGGAAATGACCGATGGTGCCCAAGGAATTGGATCGCCTGCGGAAGACGCTGGAAGAGGCGGGCGGTGAACCCGCTGAGGCCGCGACGACACTGGCGCCAAGACGGAGACCGGAGCGGAGCAGGAAACGCCAAATGGACTCGTTCGAGTCAGAGGTCCCTCCGCCGCCTCGGTTCGAGCTCTTTATACCGCGAATAGACCGCAGATTCCGAAAAAAAGAAAAAAATCACAGAATATTAACAATGTCTCCCGTGAAATTTATCGATGAACACGAATTGTGAAAAAACAGGCTAAAAAAATGACAGTACTCGTTGCTTCCGAAGATAACTCATTTAGGTATTTCTATCAATACGAAATCTTCATATCGATACGAAGACTTTTGAGAACACCAATCAATATTGGTGCTGGGAATATCGCACATTCGATAAATAGAAAATTTAACCTTGATATCACAACAATAATGGTGCAAGAAGTTGTTACAGGTATATTAATGCCTAGCAGTAGTAGAGATACGAATCGTAAGCGCCGTTACATACAGTAAATTATCGCTTTTCGAGTATCCAGTGTCACTAATAATTTGCTTTTCATCACAACGAAAAAATTTGCTTTTTTCATGTGCACAACAATCAGTGACTTTTTCCAAGTAAAACGTTTCCTGTTTTAGTTATTAAAAGAGAAGAAATTCATCAAAAATATGGAAACTACACGAGGGAGCAGCAAATAATTCTCGTACATTATTTCAGAGGTAATATTATTATATCATTCGACCGCGAAAAAAGGGAATATTGAAACCATTTAGTTTGTTTTTTTTATTAAATTCGCTGCGACTTTGCTTGGAACGTAACGCTTGCACGTTGGGCTGTGATCTCGTACCTAAATCGAATGCTACTCCCGGAGCACATCGGATCCTTTCTTATTTTCTCTTCTTCGTTCCTACCGCCTAATCAACTGAGATTCCGCCCGCCAATTTAAATAAGATTGAAAAGTAATTTGGGTCAAATATAGTCTGGTGTGTGATCAACCCCCGCCACTTGCTGGGTACTTTGTAAATTGTAACGAAACAAATATTATTATTTAAATATTAGTTTTTAAACGAAACTGACGTTAAGGTAAAACATAGGCGGGAACATTTCCCGAAAAAAAACGCATGGTAAAGAATCCCGCACTCCTTTCACATTGACAGAAGACTCGGACACGCAAATTTCGAGTCGCAGCCATGAAATTGTTTCAACTTAAGATCGGATAGGAGAGTCACCATTAATAAATTAACTAATGTACTTTCTTACCAAACAACTCTTAAATATACCCAAGGTTATTTTTCCCGACATTTTTCAATGAGGAATAATTTTAATCAATGATTCTCAGTAAAATTATTTCTCATGCCAACTCTGGCTAAGGTTAGTATAATATTTAATAAACTAAAAGAAATTCAATTTATCCTATTTAATTTATTTATTTTTAGAAAACCTTTTTGCTAGATAAAAAAAGTATTATTCAGAAAATTATTACATAAAAACCGATTACGCCAACGGAAAACGTCAGTATGCCATTCTACATTAACATTGAAAATGCGTAACTTCCCGACATATTAGCCAAAACAATGTCTGCCTACGGCCTTTCAAATTTGCAACGACATCATCTTGCTTAAAGCGTTCACCGAAAACTTTTGCCATGTCAAAATGTTCCTAGTTGCGAAGACTTTTGAGAAAACAACCACCCAAGTTCCCAAGTACGGTTCCAAAAGAACGTACTCGGGAAAAGTTCCGCAAGAACTGCGATCCTTGGGATTACCCCCGTGGACAAACGGCGCCGTGTACTCATTCGCAGTTAACATTGAGGGAAGGTGAATACGAGTAGAAAGTTATTTTTACGGACTGATGACATACTCGTAAATTTCGTTTTATATATACACGTATATGGACAAAGGTGGTCTGAAAAGTTTTCGACCTAACAAAGACACAAGACATATTTTCTGAAATTTTCTGAGATCGGAAACTATTCAGAGCGCCCTTGTCTATTTATTTCTACGTGCATATATAAAACGATATTTACGAGTATGTCACCAGTCCGTAAAAATAATTTTCCGTAAAAATATATATTACGAATTAGCCATTTTTCTCCCGAGAATCCTTTGCTGGAAACGCGACGCACTTGTCTTCAGCAAGTGACGCAATCGGAACAAAGCCAATTATCAAACGCAAAGAAAGTTTACTGGTCATTCCGGGAATACGATTTCCATGCGTCGCGGAAGAGTCTAGCGGTGCTGCACCACTACAGAGAACAGCATCTCGTAATTCGTCTCCGCGAATTGAGAATGCAGCTGCCGCTTCTCCGAGATTGCTCCTTCATTGCAAAATATCTCCTCACTCTTCAACGCCTCTCAGTGACAGCAGTTTGCTGCGTAAGGAGAGAATTTATTACTCCCCTCTTCTGGGTGTAAGAGTCGCATATATGAGCACCAAGTTTAAAAAAAAAAGGAAATCGCGTGCATCCTCCTTGTAAGTTTGTTTTGGTTCAATCCGAGTGACTGGAAAAACAACCGTGCCTAGAAACGAGGGCAAAATCATGCTTTACTGATAGTTCACCACACTTGAAAGAGAATTCAAACGGATCAGGTTCGTGAAAATAAGAAGTGTTATACCAAGTGGTTTAATTCGATTTTTAGTGATTTAATAGTATTTTTTCTATAGTCACCACGACATTATCAGCAGATATTTCAATACCATGGAAATAAGAACAAAACAATGCATATCTTTTAAATATTCCAACTATCCTCATGAAAAAAGCCTACTAAGTAATTACGCTCATCTTTTTGGATGGAAAGATAATAAAAGCAATCAAACTGTAACTGTATACTTTAATCATAATATTCTGTAGGCGCACTATGAAATTTAAAATGATTCAACTTTTGGCAATATGAAATCTATTTATACTATCTATGAACGTTCTCTATCACAAACATTCCTTAGTTTCAATTGAAAATTAATAGACATACATATATTAATAAATAATATTATGTATAAATATGTAAGTAGATTAAGTCCCTGAAAACTACCGTTAATTGCTTAAATGCTCGAAATAGTTTGCTTGTTCCCAGTATTTCCATCCGAGAGCGCATTATTTATAGCTTAAATTTATGCATCAATGCGAAAACAATAAAAGTATACAATCCTGCCATGTCAACAAATGAAATTGTTCTCAAATTGATTAGCTATCATAAATCTTTCCCTTATCGACACAAATGTATGGATACTTACGCAATAAAACTGAAATGGAACGATCGTGTGTGTTGCTAACATTTAATTCCAAATGTATGTCCCGAACGTTAAACGGCTCGATTTCTTCAATTCAAGGGCAGCCGGAGTTTCATAACTACTGGCACTGGACGAGGGAATTATAGAGCGGTGTTTGGTTGCTCGGAAAAATCAATTACTGTCCAGGGTTTCCGACAGAGGCACGAAAAATCACATTCGTCATTGTCGCACTACAAAACGGGGAGGAGGAGAGGAATAAGTATGCAAATCGGAACAGAAAAAGAGCTGCAACCTGTTCCTCACTTCCTCTCCTCGCAGGGAAGGGTCAAGCGTGGCTTTATTCTCGCTCGACTGTCACTCGGACGATGGAAAAACTTCAGGGTCTACAGATTGTAATCTAGTCGAGAAATGCGGAGCGACAGATGGCTCGTGCGCGGGAAATTTGGTTTCTCATCCGCCTTTCAAATTTGAACCAAACCTGGCGGTTGTGGGGAGGGAGGGAGCAGAGGGGGGAACGTGGAAAGTGTTAAGTTAACCCTCCGAGGTGAGCGAGCGGGACTGTGTTGGTCAAATGCCAATGAGCCCACGTGCTCGCGATCAGATACGGGTATGGTGGCGAGGGGGTTTGAAGGGGGTGAAAGGAAAGGGCTGGACATGAATATGTCTAAAGAGAGACTGGACCTCGTTGTTTGTACACACGACACGAAGCGTGCCTCAACAGCGGCCCAATTCATCGCACCATGGTTATTGGGGAACCGGTCGAGACGCGCATGCCTAACGTCGAGCCGACTCACTTTCAAAAGCGTAAACAACAACTGGCTGCTGACTTGATAGGTCGCATTCGTGCTCCGAGTAAACTCCCGGTGACCTGTGAATAAAACATGATCATTCTCATAATGTTTTTTTCACTTTTTGTAGGTCATCGCACATACACATGAAGGAGAAAATTGCATATGTATTTATTTCTAAAGGAAGGAATTGTTGGCCTGCTCCGGAACCCGAGGGTTAGGTTGAGATATCTCAGGATTGAAAATTCAGAGGATTGAGTGACACGAAATGGATTACGTGCTCAAGTTTTTTCCTGCTTGGCATTCGTGCCCGTGGAGGACGTGGGGAAAAAACAAAAAGAAGTAATTACAACTTCTCTGGAATGCTGCACAAGCTGTCCTTATATTCATCGGGACCAGCAAGTAGAATGAGCAGTGATATACCCGTATAGAGACGCCCAAGGGATTCTAATGAGTGAAATGATAGCACAAGCATTACCCTGCCAAATAATTCACAGTTTAATGACCTCTTTGGGGGCCGGTGCGATATCTCTTACCTGGGACCATTATCATGTCGTTCATGAATAGGCATCATGATTTTGCTAAAAATACCTCAACATTTGAAACCGGGAATTTGGCGTGGGGCTCGGTTATATTGAACAACTTGATTGGGTAATCCCTAGTGGTTCGTGGGAAATCACTATCGGATTGGGGAACAATTTGCAAGCGGTAATTTAATTTTTTGGTACCTCAAAGACTGAGGTATTATGCACCTGGAGAGCTATTGCTATAAGTCAATGGATTGTGTTACAAAAACCATTCCTGAAACCTTTTCAATGGTAATTTATTTACAGATTTTTTGTAGAGGATTGGATAGAATACTCTTTTGTTGGGCGAAATGTCATATTATTTAATGAGGAATTGAGAACACCTATGAAACGCACAGAATATCTCTCTTCCATTTCGTTTGCTCACCTGATATATTTTAAGGATGCTCCTTAATAAACGATTTGAAAAAAATCCGAGAAAACGTTAAGAGGCGGATAAGATAACCAGACGGATAAGCTATGCACTTATTAATCGTTGGTAGATGAAGGAACTTGAACAAGAAGTCACAAGAAATAATACAAAAGATACGTTAACGTCCTTCGATTTTTATGCTAGTAGTAATTGCTTGCACCTGGAAAATTGAACTATTCTCTCAATTCTTGAGTCATAGTAAATTGGCGTCAGATTGGTTTGGCTGATGGACAATGTATTTCAAATAATCGATATATTGGCTTCTGTGGATTGTACAGTTTTGGGAGAGCAACGTGAAATTGGAATTCTCGAATAAGAACAGGAACACCAATAGTTGTTTCAGTGAATTTTGTGGTTGGTAAGGTAAGGAATGACCTCGTAATGCCTATTGAATAAATATACTTATGGTGTGTATAACGGGTTACCGTTACGATATCAGCAATACACAATATGTAATTCTAGCAGCAGTCTCATGCTTTACTTCTGGGCGGTTTTTTTTAACCACATTACAGTGCGCAAGGCACAGGAAAAAAACTCATCCATATTCAAGTAGTGGCGGAGAGTAGTTTCTAATGCTTGTCGCAGATCTCTACACTTACTCGTGGTTACTTTTAATTTATTTTCATCGTAGTCAAACATCCCTTTATTCTGCCCTTGTCTGATTATCTAGCAAACATTACCACCGAGTAATCATGGAACTGCAATAATAATCTTCGTATATAACTCTTCGCAAAGTTTGGACGGACTGTTGAGACTAAGAGTTTCGACAAGAATGCATCGGCAAGCAGACAACGAAATTAATTAACGATGACGTGAAACGCCAAACAGTGTGATGTTGACATTAATAACAAGTTTCTTCAGATTACCAACAAATAGTGGGTAACCTGATGATACAAATCAGATAAAACAAACAATTATGCTGCTTGCAAGAGGATGACACCATGGATACAATGGCTACATGAATAAACTGGAACAATGATGCATAAATTAGCCCCCGTAGGGTAAGAATACGGTGTGGCTTTACGGTGTATCACGAGTAAAATAAAATTGAAGTGCCTCTTCGGGGAAGGCCCACGCCAGAGGCATAGAAACACCTAAAAACAAGATGTGTTTTACATATTTCGAACGTAAATACAAAATGGTAAAATTTCCCATCTGGATATCTAAAACAAAACATGTATTTGTACGTTTATATGGAACATTTAGCACATTTGGAAACTAAAAAAAAGTACAGCACAATCGACTAAACTTACACGAAAACGTTGCAATTCAAGCCCTATTCGATACTTATTGTAGAATAAAAACAAAACGAAAGGTTTGCTGATATCTTTCACCGTGATGAGGTGTAAGTATCAGTGCGGTGGTCGTAACTGGACGATCAGTGACTATACGTGAATAGATATTTTTGAGAGGAGATAGTAACATTGGCCTTGTACGACCAACAATAATGTAAATCAATATCGTCAATTATCTAGCACATAGATAGATAAACATCTTTATTCGGGCCAAATTGAGAACATAGGCCCCTTCTTCCATTTAACCCTTCGTCTAGTACACAACAATAACAATATGAGGAAATATAAAAGCCTTATTAAAAAAGACAAGAATGGTTAGGTCTCATAAAAATAAACAAATACATAAATATATATATATATATATATATATATATATATATATCAAAATGTAGTATCAGTTAGATTATATTATGGTTAGGCACAGGTTTAGGAAGAGTGTGATAAATTCTCACAGTTTCTCCGGAGCGGATGCGGACTCTGACCACAATTTAGTTGTTATGAAATGTAATTTCGTTTCAAGAAGATAAGGCAAGGGCGGCGGGTTAGGAAATGGAATATAGAAGCATTAAATGGATTAACCAGGAAGGAGTATCAGCAGGCTGTAGAGAAAATGATGGATGACGGTAAATAACTGAGTACAATCGAAAAAAAATGGGAATGTATCAAGCAAGGGATATCGGAAGCTGCAAAAGACACTATAGGAACCGTTAACGGGAAAAGGATAAGGAAACCATGGGTAACGGATGAGATGATTGCAAAGATGGATGAGAGAAGAAGATGGAAAAATGTAAACACAGAGTTAGGCAAAATGAAGTACAAAGAGTTAAACAAAAAATTGAGAAGGGCCACAAATAAAGCAAAAGAAGAATGGTGGAAAATTCAATGCGAGGATATGGAAAGTTTACAGAAGAAGGGTGAAATTGGTGCTCTGTACAGCAAGGTTAAGTTATTATCAAGAAGTAAGAAGGCAAGATCTGTGCTAACAGTTAAAGATAAGAGGGGTAAGATAATATTTGAACCAGAAAAAATCCAAAGGAGATGGAAGGAATATATAGAAACACTGCATGGCAAAGAACTTAGGCCGACAAGGTTAGACATAGAAAGGGAACATGACGTTGAAGAAGATAGCTTGGGTCCAGGCATACTCGACGATGTAATAGAAAGGGCATTAAAGAAGATGAAAGCAAATAAGGCCGTGGGGGTGGACAACATTCCTGTAGAACTGTTGAAATGTTTAGTAAAATGTGGGAAGGAGAATCTATATGGACTGATTCGTAGTATCTATGAGGAAAGAATCTTGCCGGAGATCTGTGAGATCAGTGTTAGTTCCTATTCCAAAAAAGGCAAAGGCTACATCATGTGAGGATTACAGAACAATAAGTTTGATATCCCACGCAGCTAAAGTTATTCTCAGGATCATCAACAAAAGGATAGAGAGTAAGGCAAATGATTACTTAGGGGATGATCAGTTTGGGTTTAGGAAAGGAAGAGAGACGCGTGATGCCATTGCAGTAATGGGATCACTAATCGAGAGGAATATAGAATACAATCAGGATGTATTTGCCTGTTTTGTAGATTTCGAAAAAGTGTTTGATAGAGTGAATTGGGAAAAATTAATGCGTGTATTGCAGAAGATAGGAATGGATTGGAGGGACAGGAGACTGATCCGCAACCTGTACATGTCTCAGACTGCTCAGGTGCGAGTGGGGAACGGAGAATCCGGATGGGCAGTGTTAGGAAGAGGTGTAAGGCAGGGTTGCCCATTGTCACCGGTGCTGTTCAACGTATATGTGGAGGAAATGATAAAAGAGGCATGGGAAGAACTGGAGGTAGGAATGAAAGTCGGAGAGGAATTGGTAAAATCGGTTAGGTTTGCTGATGACCAAGCATTAGTTGCTCAGTCAGCCAAGGGGTTGCAAGCATTGCTGAGTGAATTGGAGGTTCAGCGCGATATATATGAAATGAGTATCAATATTAATACAACAAAGGTTATGCGATTTTCCAGAAAGAAAAAGGCTAAGCTTAACTTTAAAATAGAAGGGGAAAAAATAGAGCAGGTAGAACAGTTTACATATCTCGGAAGTTTTTGGACCGATACGGTCAAAGTGGTAGGGACGTAAGGAGAATTGCGCTAGGCAAGGAGGCTTTCTCAAGGAGGAGGGAGTTGATGACGGGGACGTTGAGTAGGGATGTTAAGACAAGACTCGTAAAAACTCTGATATAGAGCGTAGCTATGTACGGCGCGGAAACATGGTCACTGAAGCAGGAGGATAGACGTAGATTGGAGGCTTTTGAAATGTGGGTGTGGAGAAGAATGGAGAAGGTGAAATGGACCGAAAGAAAAACATATGAGGAGGTGCTGGAAATGGTGGGTGAGGAGAGGGGTTGTTGAGAGAAATCCTATGGTGGCGGGAAAAATGAATGAAAGGAGTATTGAGCGGTAGTGGAGTGTTGAAGAGGGTAATAGAGGGGAGAATGTTGGGCAAGTGAGGAAAGGGCAGGAACAGGATAGGGATGTTGGACGGGATGAAGGGAGGAAAGAAGTACCCAGAAATGAAGAGGGACCTGAAGCAGATGAGGTTGCTGGATTGGGTTGTGTTTGTAGTTACAAAATGTTTATTTGATAGTTATGTCCATCCAAAAACCTACCTTAACCGGCAGATTACCTAATAATAATAAAAAATATATATTTATAAAAATGCGGGTCGCGGTGGTCCAGGGGGTAGAGCGTTGGACTACTGACCGGAGGGTCCCGGGTTCGATTCCCGGGCAAGGCAAACCTGGGAAACTTCCTGGGAAACCATAACCGGCGTAGGGAAAGGAACTGGCCCCCCTACCCTGATGTTTGAATATTCACACGCCGTCGGGCTTGGTACATGGGTGAGCTCTACCATCACCTACTAAACCGACCTTCGGGTTGATTACTGTGTTTATGGTTTAAGGGTGATTACTGTATATAAACTTGTAAAACCTAAATGATGCCATTAAATGAGGAAAATAATTTAAAATTATTCTCGAAAAAACACTGAAATGTGACTGTCTCATACTAGGCTTTAACTGGTGGAAAATATAAAAGTGAAACTGTATGGCTTTTCTTACATGCGAAAGGGGAAAATAATGTAATATGGAAATAAAATTACGAACAGAATATATTTTAAGCAAGAGTATGATTTATATGTATATTCGACTTCAAGCATTAAAGTCAAGTCGCTACGTGATATGAACTCCATGATTACCATTAGGGTGACACAATATTTTAAACGTATGTCCACTCAACGAAAAAAATCAGCGCTCCTCCAAAATCCTTTCCACGAGCACCCCGACTGATGAAGAACACCTCTCTCACATGTATCTCCGCCTGATCTCAAATCGCCTCCCTCCCTCGTATCCTCCTTTCTCCCTCCCTTCGACTCTCGGACTGCGAACCGAACTCACACCCACGCCGGTTCCAACGCGAGACCACGTGACCCGTTCCGCTTGACGTCACAGCCCCCTGGCGCAACGCATCGGTTCGAGAGAGAGGAGCAAGGCCAGACAGCGTGGCTACACACTAACTTCCAGGCTCCTTTCCCTCTCGAAAGCCTCCCTCGCTCTCTCTCTCTACATCTTAACTCTCCTACTCGACGCCCTCTCCTTAACTTCTCTTCCTCGCACCTCTGTAACACGAGATCGTTGCTTTCGCTTCCCTCGCTCCCCTTCTTTGCCGCGCTAGAGCCATCTATGGCTAGTAGAGACGAAACATTTGGGTGACGGAGAGCAAGCAGCATGGATGTGAGGCAAGCTGAAAAAGGGACCTTCCCACTTCGTGGCCCTGTTTATCCCCTGCACGGTTGGTTGTACGCAGTATTCGCACCCACATTTCTCGACGCGGGACCAGGAAGTTACTCGCTCTCCTTCGCTGAACTCATTCTCGGAAGTTTGGCTCGAAAATTGGGGAATCGGCACAGAATCATCCCGCAAAGTGGTCACCCTCGATCTTATTCCACTTCTTGTGGATGCTCCTGACTCTTTTCGATGATAAATTACAAAGAAATGAAGCGGGAAGTGGATTTGGTTTCATTGGATGAGAGCCAAGTTTCAAAATCTGCCGCTAAACTAGCGTTCCTTTCTGGAAGATGACTGTTGCCTCGCTTCTACCAATTGAGAAAGTTTCCAAAGAATTCCCAGTACAAGTTTAATCATTTTGCAAGCCAGAAATTTCGGCCTTAACGTTTTTTTTACGTCTTTGTGTGCCGATGAAAAAAATCATCTTCGGCATTGCTAATGGGTAGGAATAGCTGCCTTTGTTAACAGCATACGCTACAAGCCACTGAGCGAAAAAATGCGAGTCACTTTAAACTTCAACACAAAGAAAAAGGAACGAATTCATGGAAGTAAGGCTCCAAGTATGGTGGTGGTCTCCTTATTAGTGGTAGATGTTTATTTTTATCTCCTCCGATTTAATATACTGGAAAATTTCTGCCTAAAACTTCTTTAAAACTTAGCGCTTAGCACTTTACCCCTGCTTTTCAGGAATTTTAGATGGATGTTTTTCCTCTTCCTTCACCCCTTACACATCATTCCTATCCCAAACCTTTTCCACCCGGTGCTTGCACCTTCTGCCACGCACTTTTTAGGTGGATCGCGGTGTGATTGTGTAGATTTAGATCTTTATGTGGGAATAGTGGAGTTAAGAAGAATGGCTAGTCACCTAAAAACCCCTGCCACTCGCCCTTGCGGTGGCAGGGCAGGGTTCTCGCCTTCCAAGGTATCATATGAATGTAAGCAACACAAAGTTTTTGTATGTTCTTCAACTAAGATAGCGGAATGGTAAAATTTATATTTCTTCTAGACTAGTATCTAAGAAATTTTTTTATCGATGATGCAATTCAAAATATTTACTATCTAAATAATTGTCATTACGAGTTTTTTAAAGCCTAAAGTTTTAAAAATTGGTTATGCTTGTAGAGTAAACAATATCGACCAGAGGTTGAAAGAGACCCACTGCCAGCTTAGGCACATCTATACATATTCTCTTTTTTATGAAGATTTTTCGGGTAAATGATTTTTTATTGATATTGATTTACGAAGAGAGCGGGCAAGACTTAGGATTTTAGAAAGGTACAGGACACTTGAATTATCTTGTGACATAGAAGGAATCATATTATCCACCAAATTTTATAGGCACATTAGCCCACCGAGATAAAATAAAAGAGATAGACACCCTTCACCAACAGTTCACAGAACTTGTTATTCACTCTCACAATACGCATTCATAATAAAATCAACCCAAACACCCGCATATATTTAATAAAGACAAAAAGCTAATTATTTTACCAAAAATTGAATGATATGCATTTGGGCATCTTTACGTGTATATGTAAGAGCGTTTTTGCATATTAGCTGATATATGTTCAAATGTATGTAACAACTAATTGGTACTCTACCAACACATCCTTGCGGTGGGGTATTATGGAAAGCTAAATGTATGTTTTAAATATTACATAAGGTGCTTCAGATGTCAGCTAAAGGTGAGATTTCGTATGTTTTTTGAAATTTGGGAAATCATTCATTTCAGCTGAATCGTATTGCAACGAATGGTGAGGAGAAAATATCGAAGAAACTCTGACCTCCCAGACTAGGTTATATTTTTTCTTCAATGCTACCTACATTCTACAACACTTTATTCCATTCAACATGCCCATCCTTTTCCTCCTATTTCCTCGTTATGCGACAGAGGGTAGAATGTTGGACAAACGAGAGAGGGGGGGAAAAAGAAGAGGCATTTTGAATTGAATGAAGGGAGAAGGATGTATTCAGGATTAAAGAACATAACATAACTGATGTGGGGTGTCAGTGTGTTAAATAATTACTGCGGCTATATTTTAATAGATAAGCAAATTAAAGGTTTGATGAATTTCGAACAAGTACCATATTAGTTGATATATTTGATGCATAAGCTGTGGGTATATATTTAAAGATACCTTTGTGAAAAGTCCAGAAGCGTAATATTTTCATTAATAATTCCAAATTGCACACGTGATCTATTAATTTTTAGTGAGCGCCGGAAAATACGAGCTCACCTCAGAAAATCCCCTTCCGGCCAGTCTCCCGTAGGTTGCCGTAATTGATGTGCAAACGAAAAATGTGAACAGACGTGAACAAAGACTTTTTCTTTCTACTTCTTGCTTCTATTTCCTTCCTTCCGCACCTCTCCTCGCCATTCCTTCCCTTTTCATATGTCATGTAATAATTTTTTCATCCGCCAATGTCCCTCTCCACACCATATCTTTCTCTACTGTTTTTGCCTCCATCCGCCCTGTCGCTTGCCTCACCTAGAGGCGATACCCCTCTTCCCGACAATATTAGGGTCGATATTCTTGAGACATTGTTCACGTGCTCCCTCCTAGAGGACGAAAAAGTGGCCCCAAAGCGTTTACCAACTCATCAAAGCACCCTCCGAGGTGCCCTATTGGACATTTCTTATCATGAGGAACTCTCTTATTTTATTGTGACTTAAATTGCTCATTATTTCTCAATGTCCCCACCGTCATTACTTGGAAAATGCCATGCCGCACCTCAGGAAGGGCATTTTGTCGACGTGAGGACGTGTGTGAGGTCTCACCCATAGAGGAGGGTCGAACGAAGGGGGAACTGCCCGGAGACATTGACGGGCTTCGTCTCTGGTTGAATGTGTGCCTCGTGAGCCACCCATCCGTGTCCATTTCTTCGTCCTTCCTCCCGTTCAACCGGAGCGGAGATAAATTTGACACTATTAACAGAACTATGGTCACTCTCGAATCTCGTCATATTCCAACCGTCTGGGCGAAATATACGGGTTCGGGATGGGACAGTCACTACACATATGTTTTTCCTTCCAGGGTAGGGAGTTTAGCAACGCCTTCAAATCTTCACGAATGAAAGGATATTTCGGGGGGAGACTAAGACGTGAGAGTTGAAAATCGCTTTCGTTCTCACTGCACTCTCGAGTCGTCAAAACTTCATCGGGCACACGCAGGAATAAACTGTAAATGAGACAAACTGGAAGGAATCAGACATTTATGAAATCACGAGGATTCGGCCAATCAGAATGCTCGATTTGAACCCGAGGTGAATTCTCACGGAAAAGTGGGCAATACCCAACAGAATCGGGTTGTATAATTTGTCAGGTATTTCAAGGAGCTTGGCATCTCCCCTTGTCCGTTTTACGTCCTATGTGAAGAAACTTTCACATCGATTTATGAGGAATAAGATGGAAAATAATTGAACTAATACCTCTGCATACATGGCTGACGCTCTAACAACACCAGCCGCAACCCTTTGCAGTCGCTTGCTGAATATTTTAGAATATTCTCCAAGCGGATAGGATCCTCACGAATTTGGATTAATTGCCGAATTGGATAGTGTGCAGCCTAGAGGAGCTAGATTTGTAAAACATTGTCATGATAAACTTGGTAACGTATCCGAAATATTGAGCAACTAGGCTGGGAATCACTCACGGAGCGAAGGTTAAATCACAGATTGAAGCTCTTGCATAAATTGGAAGGAGGTCTCTTTCGCAAACGTTGAAAAAGTATAATTATCCCCATCGAGCTACGTCAGGAGAGATTATGTCAATAAAATTAGAGAGATTACCAGACTGAAGAGCAAATAGATTTAAGATGTCATTTTTTCCACGAAAGATAAGGGATCATAATAACATTGTCCGACCGCGGTAGTTTCATGTTCGTGTAAAAATTGGTCTGGTGTGAATTCATCCCCTATCACACACCCTAGTGGTGGCTTGCGGAGCATATAAATAAATAAAAATATTGGGTATATCAAGAATGGAAATAAATCTGTTAGACAACGATGCAAGAGAATAACTCCAAATTAATGTGTAAAATATGAATTCCTAGGTAAAAACTGAAGTACAGTATCATAATGAAATTCAAACACCTCAAAATTCTTATACTATCGCCATTTTGACATATAATCTCCAAAAATCTTTTATTAATAGTGGCCATTAAAAGACTATCACTACAGCTTTTATATTCCATCTGTGTTGAGCCATCTGATTTTATTATGAAAAAAATTATAATTTATCTCTTGACGGGGATTTGGACGCCCATTACGCAATCATTGAACCATGGAAGTTATGGGAGAAGTGGATGCCAGTATCTAAACAAACCCAGCTTACGAGGACTGTCAAGAAAGTAACATACGTTTCGGCCTAGTTTGGAGGTGGGTAGGGCTAAAGCTATCATCTTGGTGTCTATATGTTCCTACACTCAATACGCATGCTGTTGTGGCAGTGTGCACACTATGGTTCGATTACTTCGGTCACTGCGAGCTGCTTATATGTTCGCTGCAGTAGAAATTCCCGCGAGTTGTCAGGGAGTGCTAGCCAGATAGTAACTTACGTTTTAAATAAAATATGAACCTAGTGACAAGACAAAGTTTTACTCTAAACAGTTGTACATTTGAAAGGCACATTCTTAAACAATGGTCTACACAATGGCCATTCAAATTGAGGTATATATCATAACGATTATTTGCTTTTCAATTTCGTCTTTGAAGAAATTTGGTGTGTTACATTTCAACCATTTGTTTACACAAGGATGCAGTTATGCGTCACTACCAAAGCTCTGTGTTGCAAGCCACGTCTACTGAGAGATCTGTAATCGTAAATCGGTGGTTTTTACGAATTTCTTCGTTAGTTTTCACCGTCTGTTTACCTGTCACAAGGCTAAGCCGACTACTGCGGTCCTCGTGGTGAACATTGGTGCGACCATTTTTAAACTGAATGCACCATTGCTTCGCTCCGCCTTCTCTCATTATATCGCCTCCGTACACTTTATAAAGTTGCCAATGGTAAACACCTAATCACAGATCGCACTTCATAACTCGCGGAAATTTCTATTGCAGCGTGCACTTTGACACTTCACAGCGAGCAAAATAGAATAGACACAGTCTGCACTACACCAGAGCAGGATGCGTACTGAGTGTAGGAACGTTTAGGCACCAAGTTGGTGGCTCTAGCCTTACCCACCGCCACGCTAGGCGCAAAAGCAAGTTACTTTCAGGTCAGCCCTCGTAAATAAACAATTTATTAAATACAGATAATTCTCTGGTTATATCGAAATCAAATAAGCAGTTCAATTGATTTCAATCCTTTGGTAGAATTGCCTGACATTATTTTTCCCCCTAAAGGAAGGTTCGACTGTTCAATATAAAATTGCAGTGCAAAAAACCTACTCTTATCGCCATCATGAACGAGAAAAATCAAGATTTACGAGAAAATAACTACGAAGATAATTTGAGAAATTGTAACCACGGTTGACAATTATTGTCGAAGTTATACTTCCGTTGATGATTTGTGAAAAGCTATAAATTGGATTAAGCAGAAAGACTCGTAGACTCGAAATGGATGGAAAGCTTACTTCGGTCAATAACATAAGTGGCTGCAATGACAACTTCGCGGATTAATTTGAATTAAAATAGAGTGAAATACGATATTCTAATGTGGTATATAATGCTAAATTGCTAAAGGCAAAATATATCACCATTTCGCTGTGAAGGACAATGAACAATAGATGAAAAAAGGACCCAGAAATATAGGAAGAAAATCACTTAAGGGTGGAAGCGGAGCTGAAATTTGCAATTTCACGGCATTGTTCTTTCATTTCTAAAGTGAACAGTAATGTTATTGAGACATAAATGAGATAGTTTGTCCGATGGAAAAACGTTAGGTTCAGTCGTTTCCATGGAGCTTTTATTGCGTTCTAATCCTCGGCCCAAGTCACCCCGAGGCGCAAAGGCCTTGACAGAATTCAAAAACCATAAGGCGGTTAAAGTTGTACACGTTTAGCAATGGATATTGTCCATTTTTTTGCTCATCGCGTTTTATTTCATAATACCGTTGGTTGCGAGCATGAGAGAGAAAGTACAACGGGTCCCTATTTATTGACAAGTTCACATAACGAGGAACCTAACGACGAGGCAGCTCCGAGGCAACGGAAAAAATTATTCCGATAAAGGTTCTCATAAAATGTATTTTGAAATCTTTCGTCTAAAAGGAAAATCATAAATATTAGCAGAAGTCATTCTAGAACCACTTCTCTTTCTTCAACGCTTATCCATAATGACATTACAATATGGCTCCTTCAAAAGGAATTGACGACGTAACAGTGGAGTTCTATGTTGCTGATCATTAAATGCTCTTTTAAAAAGTTTTATTTTTAATGAAAAACTAATCAATACGAGCGTGAACAACTAACCTTATTCCATACTTAAGTAAATGTAGCTCTAATATATAAACGAGGGCCGAATATGTAAAGAATACGAGTATTATCACATTACCTGAGCTAGAAGCATTTTTTAAACTTACTTGCAGTCGCTACGATGTTACCATGGATGAATAATAACTTCACAGTTAAATTAATAATATAAATGTGGACTAAATTGAAAGTCTTGCTTTTTCCTTCTTTTTAATTTAATATTAGTTTACACTACACACTACTGCACTTCTAAGCCACAATTTGCATGGTAAAGGATATTTATAAATTCTATACTACATAAAATATCCTTTACATTAAAATAATTCATTATTTAATATTATTAAATAAAGTATGTGGAATTACAAAGTCAATAACTTCATTTCATTTCAATAACTCATTATTTAGCTCAGGATAATTACTACAGCCCTTAATTCCATCCAAAATGCATATTCTTACTCTCTTTCTTCTTCGTTTTCCAAGCATTCTCTTTCCTATCGCCATCTTCAGCATAATGTTGCCTCTATGAGTCTCCCGAATCCAGTTGGCCTGACTTTTTCGAATTTCTCTCAACAGCCTTCTCTCTTTCCTTAACATGCGTAAAACTTCATCATTTATTCTCCTTTCTGTCCTTTCTATTTTCCCCATTCTTACCAGCACCCACATATGAAAGACCTCCTAACTACTCTGCTCTAACTACCAAATATTTTAAACATACTCATTAAACTTCTTACTGGGTTTTTCTGCACATCCTTACGTGAGGTGGCTCGTGAACTCACGCCCCTTTGTAAATGTTTTTCCGTTCAACGAAGTTCTCCTTTTGACGTCCAAAGTAATCCGTCAAAATTTACTTAGTACAGGTAGGTAGGCTGCTTTCCTAATCTGTGTTGTTCGGTCCACGAGAACTAAAAGAAATGGTACATTTGGATATGTGGGTCCGTAACGCTAACTAAAATAAAACAACGCAGAATAAGTGAATTAATGCATAACGAATGGATTTTTTCGCAGGTATTAAAGTAATGTAATAGCATTGGCAGTTAAATTTTACTCTAAGATATGCGAGCCGTACATAACCTGAGCCTATTTTTCGAACTTGAACCCATGTCACCATTATTTCTCGCAATAAATGGATATTTACACAACTCATTATCATTTTATCAACTTTACTCTTAATGCTAATATTTTTTAAAAACTGTTAGCGTTAAACCAATAACTGGCAAGCACAGGACTTCGAATAGCATAAACTTTAGATTTTGCAAAAAAAACCTGTTTTAGAATATATTAAGCGGTGGACTGGAGAGAAAACTGGGCTCTGTTATTATTTTCCAATGCGATTCTTTTCTTCAATGCCACAGGGCTATTATTTTGAGAAAAAGAGCTACCTATCTTGTTTTTCAAAGAGGCAGCTTTCTTCTGTTTCGATTTAAGTGGATGAAAATAAACCACAATAAAATAAATAATGGGCAGTCAATTTTATTTCATATTATAATTTTAAAACAAGAATACATGTTGTTTAAAACACAATTCATATGTAATCTTGTACCTACACCCCAACTCTATGATGTACGCAGAGCTGAGACTCCAAATTGAGAGTCCAACCAAGCCAAGATCACAACAATATTTTACCAACTGGATGAACCAATTTATCCGCTGTTTTTAATAACCTCAGATTTAAACCTGACCTGAAGGCATTCACTGCATTACAAACGGCATTTTAATATATTTTCGCTATAACATCGTAGTCAATGAAGTCTTCGCGAGGTTTCCTCCAGCTAAGGGTTTCAGATGCCTACAAGTACGTTTCCATGGTTGACTCGGTTGTACTTAAAGTACTGTATCAACACCCTAATGTTGGCGGAATAACCCAAAAAAACGTAGACAGCAAAAAACCTGACTTGGTGAAAAGCCCACGAAGACTTCACTACAATCGTGCGACAGGAAAGCATCATATTTAACATATGCCGCATTCATTCTACTTTTACATAATTTCCCCTTAAGTATTACACACCAGTCCTTGTATAATACATATTCTTGAAAATTGACGTTTTTGGTCATTTTATATGTTAGGTTACAAATGGGGAACCTTCTATTGAACTCTAATTCTCGTAGATGTTTACATGAACGTAAGTACCATTTTCACTGACATATTTCCTACGGTTATTTGTTAAATATAGGCCTTAAAACCTTTGTAATCCCTAAAAACTCAAAGAAAAGGACGATAAAAGTTTTAAGTTGATTTCTAAATCAGATAACTTGCGTACCTAATGTCAATAAAACTACTTGTAAAATAAAGTGCTCTATTTTAATTGAAATTTATTCAAGTATCCCTGTCTGTTTAAGGGATAGTGAATCGAATCTCTCAAAAAATGAACGTTTACTAAGAATGTTGATACATCTTTATCCTTAATCTAAATGGCATATTAATAAGTAAATTTCAAGGTTTTCTTAAGTAACACCTAAATACTATTCCCTATCATGCGCAATATTCATTCCAGCAATTCACACCATCTCTTCTCTTCCTTCCTCACCTTTCGCCTGCTTAGCCTTCTCCCTTTTTTTTACAGACTCAAACATCCAGCTATCTCTCAATATTTCCTCCCATCGTCGGATTTCACCCAGCAACCACTTAATCCCCATCCTTCACCTCTCCCAACATATTTGAAACATAGTCATTAGCTTTATTCTCTGATCAATATACTTTCCACACATTTCTCCATATTCTCGTACACGACTCAAAAGTCTCCCATCCATGCTCATCTTCTAGCCTCAAAGGTTTCAGATCCACACAGCTCCGATAGATATTAATTAAAGACATTCCACCTATTTAAAGTTAAGTTTTGGGCATAATTTACTCTAAAGTATTGCGAGAATTACCTCTTGCTTTATCCTACATTATTCCTTCCTTCATTTTGTAACTTCTACCCACCTTCGTGGTGTCTAAACACTATTCTCTAGATCGCTTGCCAAAACATTCTCCCTTCTATTTCGGCTTTCAACATACCGATACCTTTCAATATTCTCTCCATCCAATTTCTCTCCTTTTTTTGGATTTCCCCCAGTAGTTTCCTCTCCTCGCCAGCCCTACTTAAACTTCGGTTTTCTTCTCTAACTTATTTTCTGCAGTATCAGCCACACACACATCTTGAAAGCCTCCAATCAATGCTCAACAAATTACCTTAAAGACAAGGTCTCACATCCTTAAAACACTCAACTCCATATTAAAAAGTCCTTCGATCTATATTAAAATCTAAAATTATCTTTTCTTCAAGTCTTCAGCCAGTACCCTCTTCCCTTCAAGTTCTTCTTTCGCCAAATAGGAACAATCGATCAGTAAAGTGGGTAAACAAAGTGCAAACATCTTTGGCAGGCCGCCCTATAAACTAGGTCTATCCCCATATTTAATTGGCATAATTATCAGTACATATCGTGTAACATATTGATTTTTGTGTAGAGGAATCACTTGAAAAAGATTGCAGTAAACCATTTCGCGGTGCATGAAGTCAATTTGATCTCATGAAACCCCCTTTAAGTGTATGGACAAACCGATTCCTCACCTTCGACCTCATTCAGTTTTCTTCCTCCATGCCTTCTCAGTGGTACCCACCTAGATCTTCCATGAAATTGACTCCAGAGGATAGGATGCTGGAGACTGAGATCAATGGTTCAATTTTACCTAGCGACTATCAAGTAAGAATCTCTTCCCAATGACGAATACAAGGTGGTATATTGCTTCTCGGGGTAAGACAACATTCCGGTATTTATATGACGGAATACAAGTACGTCCCGCTCGAGTCGGTGGGTGGAACAAATACGAACGAGTATTTTAAATCGCCATTAGTGAATTTAACATGTACCAAATGAAACTGTTTCTCAACAATCGTCCGAGAAATATCGACTTTAATCATGAAATTATTTGTTTCGCCGTATGAGGCTATAGTTTACTCAAAGATTATTTCCCTTTATCTGAGAAGTCAACCCACGATTAAATATTGATAAAATTACTTCCCCACCTCCTCCCCTGAACTCAGATTTCCTTTCCGCCCTTATACCTCACACTTCGGTATCTCCTTCCCTCAAGTCAGCTGTGAGGTAACGCCCACCAAAGCTAGAGCTAGCTTACTACTACGTACGCATTACACGTGCTGCCTTAACAGCCTTGAATTTCTTGAGTTTTGCCCCGAGCTCGCAAATGATTTCCAGCTGTTTTATGTCTCAAGGCGGCGTAGAGCGAGAAAGGGTGTTAGCGCAACGCGCAATCGTGAGTTCTCACCCGCCAACACAGCGATGGCACAGCCTCCTTACTCCCCACTCAGCCACCTTAAAGCCTCCTCACGCTTCCATCTCTCCATGCCATCCTCACGCTGCTGTTACAAGCTTTGACTAACAATAAGATTCTACCGCGCCAACCGACTCGGCACGCTCTTTCTCCACTACGAGGAGTTTTCCTCCAAGAATATATCTTATAAAAAAGTGAAAGGACAATTCGCTATTACATTAAACCAAGTATAATTCACGGGAATGCAATGTTTTTATGACCCCAAGGATAAATTATATTGATCTATATTAAACTGCTACAAAACATTCAACAAAGCTTAGAATGACCGCTAAATTTTGAGCAAAAGTTTAACGCAAATTAAGCACGCATAATGCAATAAAAAATAGTTAATGTTAAACAGAATGGACAGTCGCATATAAATGGAAGAACTTTAAACAGTCTGAGAACTTTATGATCCCTAAACCTTGTCGTTTGAATGTGCCATTTGTTAATAAACAACTCACAGTCGATTATATTCCTAGATATAACTCGTGGAAATTGGGATGGTGCGATGCATAGTGTATTGGCCTGAATCTCAGGTTCGAATCTCAGAGGAGAAAGGATTTTTCAGTGGTTTCCAGATCCTACTTGGATAGAGTACTTCAAGTGAAGTACACCGTCCGTTGGATGGGACGTTAATCTGTTGATCCTTTGGCGTGTTTGGCCGAGATTAAGCTAACACCAACGCCAGGTTTAGCATTGTTTTAGAATTAGCATGATTTCGATAAACTCTTCCTCTCTCCCTCCACTTCCTGAATATCCTACCGCTGCCAACTAACCTATCTATCTCTAGTGGCACAAATGGCCGTAGCTGTCGGCCGCCTCCCCTAATAACTATTATTTCTACTTTCTAGGGCATTCGTCAAATTGTTTAAAATATTCCTTAAGGGTTTTCTAATTATAGAATGGTTCGTGGCAACCGTCTATTACATTTACTTGCGTTTACGTAGCAGTTCACGATAAAAAACCACGGTAACAAACCCAAATTTAGGCTTAGTAACAAGGGTTGGGCTCCTCTCGTACTAGGTTCTACGGCAGTTAAATTACATATCAGGATAAGGGAGGGATGACTTGTAGCATGGCTATTCTGCCGCCTAAATATCATAGCTATTCCACCGACTAAACTGAATCCTTTCTTACATTCCTTGGAAATCTTTCATCTATGCTTACTCCATGTATGCATTAATTCCAATGCTTCGTCATTCTTGCTTCTTTCCCGTGAGTTTACATCCAATCTACTAGGTTTTGTCGCTATACTTAACAAATACACGAATATGACTCATTTTTGTAATAAACTGCAAACGAAACAGGAAAAAAATGCATGCCCTAAATTCAGAAAGGGGAATGTGGTAGTTCAGAGGATAGAGCGTTGATAGTGAAAGAGAGTGAAAGGAGGGCCCGGGTTTGATTCCTGGAGAGGCCTCTGGGTGCATTGTGAAATTTAAACGGTGTTGACCTTAGAGCTAGGAGATTCGGCCCTCATCTATCAAAGCCATCTTTGGGTTGATAATTTTGGTTCTATTCAACTCACAAACTTGGTCTAAAGTGATTGAAGTCGTGGGGATATAAATTAGTGTTTGTTGCAGGTTATTGAGCCGGCATATCTAAGTTAACTCATTTAATAACAGACTGGTTAATCAAAGTCGCTATAACAAAGCTAGCATTAAGAATTCGAGTAGATTATTACATTTCCTACCCATGCTGGGTTACTGGACCACAACATGCCGACACAGAAGCGAAGGTACACAATCCCGTTGGGGCCAACCACACGTAAGTACAGCCGACTCCCGCCCTTGCACTTAACCTGAATCTCGGCCTTTCAAAAGCCTTTGTTTTGTTTCCCACTCGCTTCTTCTCCCACTCCGCGAATTTCTCCGTCGTGATAGTATCACGCCGAGAGGTGAGCACACAGAACTTTAGGGCTGAGGAGTGAACGGCACGTGAAACCGCCCCCGACGCGGAGTCGGTGGCGGTTGGGGGCAGAGTCACGCCCGGATGCAGATCCGTCATTTCATCCATTTACGGGAACTGCAATATTATTACTCTCCGCTAAGCCTCTCCCCTCTCCTCCTTCGACACCTCGCCGATTTGCGACATCAAGGGCTCGTTTTGGATTGCGAAACACGACGTTTCGCATTATCTGCCTCTCCAGATTACACCTCTTGTCATTGTTGACGCGGAGTGATCCCCTCCAGATTTCTCTGTCGGGGAGGAAAGCGTTAAATCCTTAACGGAAAATTGCCGAAGTTTATATACGTGTACTTTTCTATAATTTCTCTCGGGGAGGAAAAGTAGCCTTCGTTTCCACTCAATCCTTTACCTGTGTAATCGTGCCATATTGAAAGGTGGTGACGTGTGGATGGATAAAGTGTGAAAAAATCTTTAGAAAAAATTCTCTTCGGTCCATTATCCACAAACGATTAAAATGGCCATACAACATGCCTAAGGTGTCATTCGACCGCGTACTCTAAATAGGATTCATATGTTAAACTATGATAAAATAAATTTTATCCAATAAAATATATTAGAAATCGGTTTAGGCGTTGTAATGAATAACTGATGACAAATTCGAACCCGCTAAAAATGTAAACAAATCACCCAACCAAAAGAATCAATTCGCAAATTGGCTTTATCTATTTTTTCATTGTACGCACCAAGTGACCGATAGGGCGTGTGGCAAGGGGTTTCTCCAATACCGGCACTGTATATAAAAATGAACTACAGGTATTACTTTAATTTTAGTCACCAATGCATACATAATTTAGTAATTAAAAAAAAATAAAAATTATTCTTCAAACGTATATATGTGTTTTTAAAATTATGTGTATGTACAAATATTTTTGCAAGTATAAATGAAAAATGTTCACAAAACTTCAGTCACAAACGTGGCGATGACATACTAAACTTATAAACACAACATAAAGACAGGTTCGGTTTTTGAATATTTCGGTGGCAAAGATGAAATGTGATCGTGCCACTGAAATATTCAAAAACCAAAACCTGAGAGTGTCTCTTTATTCTGTATTTCTAAGTTTAGCATTTTATCACCACGATTGTGGAAATATTAAAATATGAAGATATCTCAGAGTAACTAAACTTATTTGATATCCTAGTACCATAAAAGCCACCCCTAGGGTATGTGGCAGGGGGTGAATGCACACCAAACTGATTTAGACCCTAAAATGACCCTACCGCGTTCGGATAATATTACTCTTTTCCCTTTTCGTTTGTGGAAAAAATTACGTCTGCTCTAAACTTGATCTCTCTAATTTTATTGACATTATCTCTCCTACCGTACTACGATGGGGTTATTAATAAATTTTTCATATCACTGCTAAAGAGACATCATTTCAATTAATGCAAGAGATTTAATCTGCAATTTAACCTTCACTCCTTGATTCCCAGCAAAGCTCCTCTCTATTTTGGATATTTATTTATTTACATACTTCGTTGCAATTAGGCAATTTTCCTGGTGGCAACGGTCCAGTGTGATCACTGGTCACTCTTACAATGCACATACATAGACACACAAGAAGAACAGATATGAGACAAAATGCTCGTATATTCAATGACACTTTTAAGATTACCGACCTCTCCTTTACCATCACACAAGGATTAGGTATACACCACATGAGTACATACTACGCACCGTCCATCGCCACACTTCGTCCGTAATCACGTACTCTTACATGTGCCACATTCAAGGAGAGACATCGACAGATCAAATTGATTTGGAATGGAACGACTTCTAATAACAGTCTAGAGAAAACAACATCACCATTAATAAGTAACTTAGCTGGTTGCCTTCGTAACTGGTTGACACTCCATCGAGTGTATGGTGTCCTCCGGTAGAGAGGAAAAATATCGGGCTGTGCGCGAACGGCTTAACTTTAGAGGAGGACCTATACTATACTGTAGGTGAAAACCACGATCCAAGATGACGTTAGCCGTATAACTCGTAAACGAAACTGAAATATTTAACATAACATAATTTTCTCATATAATAGTTTATATTTCACGTTTTTAATGACATTTACGATGCTTCTTTTTTGCTTGTCTGCTAAGCTTTACAGTGGTTTTGATAGGTTAAAACATGCTCGAAATACCATCGTCCTGCAACACCCCTCCTCACTATCTGTATATCAACCTACCTTTGTTATTGTATACCTCATATGATTATCGCCGAGCGGAGAGGTAAGAGACCTACTTTTTCCCAAGAATCGAATCTTTTTCTTTGAGTTGCAGCAGCAATTTCTTGCGAGCCGTTGAAATGCCTCAATCTAGCGCGCACTGTACACTCGCAATCGCCTAGTGCTTTCGTTACAAACGGTCCTCCTCTAGCGGCAATTTTCTGCGCGAGTCTTGCACAACTGCTGGAGGAAAAACAAAAGAAAATCTGCGGTGACCGACGGTTGCAAATTTAGGTTACGGCTGAAATGGCCAGTAGGGGGAAAGAAAAATAGCGATTTGACCCGATCAGCTGATGGCTCTACCGCGGCGCGGAAATAAAAAAAAAGAGGAAATGAAATCAAACGGCAGGTTCCTTCGACCAAGAATAAGGCTGGTAGATGGTTTACGTAGAAGGGGGCAATCGGAGGGGAGAGAAAATTAAGAATGGACGGAACAATATGCACGAATAAAACACAATGTTATACAACATTGGAATGGTGCATTAAGAAAGCACTCCTGTATTGAGAATACATATCTACACACACAACCGATTAAATAATGAGTTGTGATTATTACTTTCACTCATCGCATCTGCTTCAATCGGAAACATTCTAACTGGAGTAAATACACTAGAATTATTTCTCTCTGAAGCACCTTTCTAACCACAAGTATCCTTGAAAGGACCAAAGCAATGTGCTTATGTCGATTGACTACTGTAAAGTTTTGACGCCGTTGCTTTATCAATTTCGAGCGAAATGAATCTCATATGCCTTCAAATTTAAAATCGAAAAAGGATAATTAATATTTGCATAACACAGAGAAAACCTTGCGCCTAGATAAGTATATGCAATTAGAAAGGACATCGCAATTAATGAAGGTGTGTAGTAAAAACAAAAAAAAAGTAATTTACTCCATATCGTCCATTGTGTTTATGACATCAAGACATGTTTTCTCTAAATGAAGAACCGATAGCCGGAAGGCATTGGGTTTAGAGCACTGTTGCCAAGACTAGGGGAACTAATCCAAAATAGTTTCTAGATCAACTGATTAAAAGGTTTAATCAAGCACAAAAACCTTTCCTCAGGACAATATATCGACTCCGAATCCTGATTTTAACCCATTTTGGCGGGGAGGCAAACAAAAACCAAAAGTAATTTTTAAATGACGCATCAAAGTTTTTATAATTTAAAAAATATTTCGATTGATAATAATAATTGGTTAGATATCCATCATTGTGCAACGCACTAATACAAATTATGAACGACCTAAAAGATCTGGTAGAATTAGATAGCTGAAATTATTCTACAAAATAGAGTTATAGAGAGCCCAGAATTATTCAAGCTGGTATTTAATATACTAATACTTCCGTTGTATATGCAATTCTTATTATTAGTATTCTTCCGTTTAAAATAGGCTTTGCACGGGGGCAGACTAAGCAACGGTACGTTCATTTGCCTCTCCAAACGAAAAACAACCTGACTTCCGACAAATTATAAAGTCTTCTTTAATTTTGCTTTTTTCCTTCCTCCATTTATCCTATCCAACATCCCTATTCTATTCAAAACCCCTTCCTGATTAGCCCAACTTTCTCCCCTCTATCAAAGTCTTCAACAATCCATCGCCAATCGAGGTCCTCTGTATCCATCTTTCCTGCCTCCTTTGAATTTCTCCCAACAACCCTCTCTCCCCCCTCCACCCTGCCTAGCTCTTCCTCATTTGTTTTCCTTCCTGCCCTAAATTCAATGTAGAAACTCAATTTTGACGAAAAATAAATAACCACAGTTATCAATCTGAAGTATGGAATTCACCTTGTACTTGGCCCAGTGACGTGTAAAATTCTCATATCAGGGTGATTCCCCAGGAGAGGTCATGTCAATAAAATTAGAGAAATTGAGTGTATAACAGATAGATTTAAGGTGCAATTTTTCCACCGACGATTAGGGATAAGAATAGCATAATCCGACCGCGGTAGGGTCAAATTCCGGTCAAAATTATTCTGGTGTGAATTCACCCCCTGCCAAACACCCTAGCGGTGGCTTGTAGGATACTAAAATATCTTCTTATCTTCCAGTAGGTCATCCATTGATCCACGAAAGGTCTACAGATCCACGAAAAGTACCAGCACGAAACTTGAGAACTCCGATTAGACAAAAGGTTAGAGCCGAGGAAAGATCATTTCCTTGATTGTAGGGATATAAAACTATAATTACTCATTTTCACTCATTTGTTCACTTTTTTACTCTATTAAATTTAAATATTGAATATTCGAAAATTTTCTACCCCCGAACCTTTTCTATAAAAACGAACCAAAGAGAATAACCGCGTACCGTACTAATATGCTCAGTATCTTCTACCCTCAGTATTTGTTATACTTGCTATTGACGCGAATTGGAAGCGATTTATTTTACAATCAAAATTTTACCGCAATGAAGAATTGGCTGTAAAGTTAGGCAGACAATAGAAAATTTAAACAAGCACATACAGCGATAAGAAAAATTCGGTACGAGTTTAAACGAGTATTTGTATCGTAGCAATATGGGGCAATGATTATATTCGTATTTTTTCTTCCTGGAAAAATACCTGGAGGAGGTTGACATTAGTGGAAAAAAATAGCAAACTAAAATAATGGGCTAAGTGAGCTCATTCACGCTTATTCTCCATTTAAATACTTCATCCCGTTTCCGTATTTTACATGACTCATTCCTTCATCCTTCCTCGCGTTGATTTAACTCCTAATTGCTACTTGGGAATGATCTTAGCTTCTTCTCTACCTCTCTCAGCCCGTCTCCTCTACCCTCCTCCTTCTCACAACCCTTCGATAGCTCGTAGGGTGGTCCACGGATCGAAGAATAAACTCAATTCGTTTCCCCGAATCTTTTAGAGCTCCAACTTCCTACGCACCTAAAAAAAACTGCACTTTTTCCATTTTATTCATCCCTTCTATCATTTACAAATCTTTCTTTAAAACTTATATGATTCCTTCAAGCCTTAAATGGCTGGTACTACAGCGTTTTTCCTTATATCTCATTCTTCTCGCTCACCCTATCACCCAGGAAACCTCCATGACCCATGCTGCTTGGACGAGTGACAAGAGTCCGACCGAAAGGGAATCCTTCCAAGATGAGCATCTCCAGGAATAAAAGAGAGAGCGAAGCTGGGTAAAAAGAAGCTGGGAGTGAAATACTGAGAGAGAGGGAGAATGGACAAAGAGAGAGAGAGAAGGAAGAGGCTCAAGGCTTTGCAGACGCGAGGTGCCGTCACTCTCCCTTCTACTATTCTCGACTCCTTATCCATTCAGAATATCTCATCGTGAAAGCTACACGCCCTTCTTCAGCCCGCTCTACTCGCTCACTTTACCGACGCTCCAAACTTCTTTCATGCTCTCCTCCCACCCAATCCTCTTTTCCCTTTCTCTGCCATGAAGATTCAATTTAATTTGATTTCCCTCACACTCCATAAATTTACGTTTCACCGACCCCTGCCCACTTTCCCATAAACCTGCGCTGATATTTTTTCACTATCGACAATAAGGACATTGAATTTATCCTTTATACATAAGGGCAGGAGTTCACCTGCATACAATAATGACGAGGTGAAATAGTGAACCTTGGTGTTTGAGTCATGCAAGTGCATGGATAATAATTCATTCTAAGGATGAAGTTACTCCAGGACTAGCGTCATTATACTTTTTACTGCCTTGTACTTAGATAAGATCATTACGTGCCATTGTATTTTCTGCCCGCTTATTATTCCATTGAGGAAATGCCAAGACCACCTGAAAAGTTGCTATTGCTGTTGAAAGTTTCAGCGTCATAAAAATAATAAGATACGAGGTGGAGGAATAAACTGATTTTTTCGATATTATACATACATTATGATATTTGAACTTCCATCCTGGATCAAAAACAAAGAAATGTTAAATTTTTACACTTCACAGTTATAAAAATATTTCATATCTCTAAATTATATTTAATATCATGGCTACATGTCGAATCCACGTCGATTTATAGCGTATTCGTATTTCGCGCTAATATTTGGGGAAAAGCAAAAGCCATTTAATTCCTTAAACCTCCCAGTTTCCCCTTTATTTAAGGGATGAGGTATTAGTAAGGATCAAAAAGGGATTACACTGCAATGCAGCATCAATAAGGTTCAATTCCTTTCCCCTCCCCTCAGCGCATACAGCAGCGTCTTATCGAGCCAATTTATTCCTTCTGCGACGAATGCTGACAATTAATGTTTGCTGAAATGTTTGCTCCGAGTCTGACAAAAATAACGATAAATAAATATATTAACATAATTGACGCTTAAAGGTAAGCCTTCTTTTGCGGCTTTCGATATCCCTTTTTTTATATACGTATTCCCATTTTTCCTCTATTGTACCCAGCTCCTCCCTTTCCTCACTCAAGATTCTCTCTATAGCTTGCGGATACCACATCCTCGTCAATCCAGTAAATACTTCTACTTTCCATTTCCTAACTCATCTTCCACATTTTATATTATTGCGCCGGACACTATGCTTCATTATTCCTAAATTATGGACTGAGTCTAAATCAACAGGAACATGAGGGAATTATTAACATTTTTCCGAACTCTATGCCTTACCATAATATATTCCAACTGGAATATGACTGAATCCCCGGGTATTTTCCATATATACCTTCACCTATCATGATGTTTAAGCAATACACTCGTACCGATTAAGCCCCGTCTTCTGCCGAACTCTATTGCTGTCACCCCGTGGCCATTTCTTATTCCTAACCGTAGTCCCCTAACCCACTACCAGCTCTCACTTCGTCTACCGTCGCGTTCTAGTCCCATACCACTTTCAAATGATCCCTTCCAGGAAATCCCGCGTTTGTGTATTCTAATTTATCGTATGCCCCATCGACTTCTTCCTCCTAATACTTAGTGGCATATAGACCTGATCAATGACCAAGTTCGTTGTCTCAGCTTTTACTTCTACTGATCATATTCTATCACTCACTCGCTCTATGTTTATTTGCTTCTTCCAACCTTTTTCTTCGATAGTATTGCCACCCCTAACTGACACTCTTCCCCTCCGCTGATTATTACTTGAAATAACAATTGATCCAGTAATCCCCGGTATCACATCATCTCACCTCGCACAACCCTAATATATGTACATTTCTTCTATCCATCTTCCTCTTTACATTTTCTAATTTCCGTCTTCAACATCATTTTCACATTCCAGGTTCCTATTCTTACTAGCTCAGGCCTATACTTACTGCCTACAGTGCCTTGTCTCGTATGCTGCTGCTTTCGATTTTGCTTTGTGAGAATTTTGTGAGATGACGACTGCCAAAACCTTGCCTCTCGCCTGCCGGGTCCCACACACGGTACGGCGCCCCAGCGCCAGGCCGAATCCCGTAGCTGCGAGTCCTCATGCTCCCATCTATGTCCATCGTAGTAGCATGGGATATTTAATCGAGATAGTTTACCCTTTCTTTCCTCAATTGTATTTTTAACGTAGCAGCATCACTTAAATGCCTGCCCCACTGGAGTCGGACGTCTTTGAAGCCGCCTCACTAAGGAACAACCACTGCGCTGACTACATTTCACTTGGCTCCTACCCTACTTCCGCATGGGTGACCCTACCAGGAGCAATAATCATTTCTCTCGCCAGCTCAGCTCGAGGGGTAATCAGAACACACAAGCCCTTCCACCTTGCCAAGGTTGTCGTCCATGG
Organism: Hetaerina titia; assembly: GCA_037158775.1. Taxonomy (NCBI): domain Eukaryota; kingdom Metazoa; phylum Arthropoda; class Insecta; order Odonata; family Calopterygidae; genus Hetaerina; species Hetaerina titia. The sequence continues at coordinate 86,570,218 of CM073773.1, read as the reverse complement.
GGAGGTACGTAATAATTTCAAAATATGGAAAGTGACTATTTTGTCTTAAGTTGCTGTAGAATCTAAAACAACAGTACAGCATCTATGGGTGATCGTATTAAACACACTTCACAAAATATAGTAAATATTATGGACCCACCCGTTGGGTAAAAGTTTTGCCTATAAACTAGATAGAATTAAAATGTTAACGAAATGAAATTATTATCTGATTAATTAAGCAACTTTACTAGAAAGTTTTATTCTTTCTAAAGTCGCTGAGTGAGGGATCTTTTCAAACAAAAAATGAAATTTGCAAAACTAAGACTTCAGAAAGTAGAATAAACAAGTTTAAAAATGAGGGAACTATCATGGCTCCACACTGCATTCTTAGCCTATCAGATTACTCAGTTAAAATTAAGAAAATTAGGTCTCCAAATCTGAGAGATTTAGATACGCGCTCCTCCCATTCGCCATCGTAACAGAATTAAGGATTTATACCCATAAAACAGCCAACGTATAGCGTAGTTACATTTCCTGCCATTCCTGTTACGAAACAAATTATTGTCAACTCGAAGAGAATAAAGTCAGTTCTACTGAAACCCACTACCACACGGCTCAATAGAGCCTATCAGGATGCTACACGTAACGGAGGTATAGCAGTGTACCTTGGATAATTCTCGAAAAATCATTATTTTCTAAACTTTTCTTAGCACGCGGCTTTCTTCTAAGCTTCCGATGTCCTTGTCGAAAATAATTAATTCTCATCCACCCGTCAAACTGCTTCCACTCACCCACCCTTCGCCATTTCCCCCTCCAGGCCGCATTGGCATTTCCTTTCAGTGAACGAAAGGAAGCATGAAACCGCTCCATCGCGGAGCTACCTCTTGGACGGACAGAGCGTGATCATTTCGCGTACGTGACATTTCTTTCTAGCCGCCGAGCACGTGCTCTCCCCCATCGTACTTGAAATATTCCTATCCTTGGTATGCGCGCACGGTGCATCCAAAAGAGACTCTCTTCCTTCCTCCCTAACTCTCTCCCACTCGGTCCTATTCCCCTCCACTCCCTCAATTCCCCACCCCTCTTCCCTCTCTCATTATCTCCTTTTCTCGCTCCTGCATCCCCTTCGACTCCTCCCTTTTCCATCGCCAACTCCCGTAATTGCAGATGCTTATCGATGCGTCGATTTTTCCTTCCCTGCTTTGCCTGTGCTTCTCGCCAGCTATCCAACACCACCGCTTCTCTCTCTCTCTCTCCTTCCAACAGTCGCCTCCCCCGCCCTCTCTTTCTCTCTCTCCACTATCTTTTTATGCGACAGGCGTTTCACGGGTCTATCCCTTTGTCGCCTCGGCGCGACGTTCACTTTTTTCACATCTCTCATTCAACCACTCCCCCCCCACCTCCCTCCAACAACTCCAGAGCCTTCGTAGGTGTTGGCGTGGATGAATTAACACGAGAGGATCGTCCCATCCCACACTTCCCCTATCGCCGAGGAAAAACATTGCATAAAAAAAATAGGTATCAAACCCCCGGCATGGTTTGAAGCATTTTATGTATTGAAAAATATTCCGTGGGCGACGAGCTGGTTTTCACTAATTCGACGAAGAGGAAGAGGGAGAAAGCATTATCGGTGGGACTCCACTTTATGTTTCTTCATCCATTTTCCATTTTGCGTTCCGTGCATGGAACTCGATAGTGAGTAGCGCAAAGGGAGAGATTTGAAAAAAAATATGGATTATCCACGCAAATTTTCTTTCCACACGAAGGCAGCTGTTTCCGCGCGTACATCAATTCTCTTTTGTGTTTCCAAAACAATTTTTCAGTAGCAGCGAGTAAAAAAATATTAACCTAGCAGCAGCACTCCCGACAGGAAACCACATCCTTATCGAATTTTATATGACTGAAAGTCTGCTTTCGTTTCGAAATTCAAAGCTATTTGTAGAGAATAAAAAAATAACCGGGTTATATTTACGCATGGATGGAAGAAGGGTTAGCCAAATAATCTCGACAATTTGTGAAAACGATTCATTTTATTCGTGAATATACACACGAGCGTTCTAATTCGTTCTAGAAATAACTTCACTTCGGCGGAAATGCGGGCCATTTCGAAGTGGAACGCTGTGGAAGTGACGATGCATTACTTTGTGTCAGAGAATGAAATATAGCCAAGGCGAAATTGCATTGCCAACTGAAAAATGGTTCATTATTTTAATCGACCCAATTTTAAGGCTCACGAACTAATTATGATGGACGGTTTTCACAAAGTGTGACACATGCTTTTGCAAGAATATTTCTTGGTTTCCTATTTACAATTCACCACCATCTTTTTATTCCAATTCGTTAAAAAAATCCACTAACACGATTACTATTCTTTGGCAAAACTTAAAAATTTATTCATAATGCTCAGTTAGATATTTATATTGGAGGCCGCAATTATGAATTTTCAAAATGATACAATAAAAGACTTATCTACCAAGCCCTTATATTACAGATCTGAAGCATCCTTGCCCTTCATAATCCTTACCCTAAGCCAGCAGCTCTTCGAATTCAGTCAGAGCGTGCGTAGTATTGCTACACAAGTTTGATGACTATTACTTTTACATGAAAAAAAATCACACACTGCTGTGTTTGTTCTAGGAAGCCATTTTCCACGCCACACATTCAGATTGAGCGGATAAGGCAGCAAGCATTAAAAAAAAATCTTTAACTAGAGAAGATGGCTGGTAGCATGGAGAAATAGGGAAAGGAAAAAAACAGAATACTAGTCTTATTGTGAGGTTAAAATGACTTGTTGGGCTTGACTCACTTTCATACACGTTATATAGATCACAATATTAAAAATAGTCATGATTTAAAGTGGAACTACTCTTACCGGTGCAAGGGTAGGGATTATATACAAAAGTTAAGCTACCATATGTCCCGCACGAGGAAACAATGTTAGTGCTGATACCCTCGAAACTCAGTGAAATGTAAACAATAGTCCTTCAGAAAACAGTTGCCTATTACTTACGCTTACGGGAAATAGCGTAGGTAATTGGCAGAATCAGTGGGACACCAGCATTTTGGATTGTAAGAAAAGGTCCTAAATCCTATTATAGAAGCCTCGGAATCGAAAAGAAATGATTTAATCATTGTACCTGATACAAAAGGTTATCTAACGCCTCGTTGGCAGGAGTTATCTCGAAGGATCAAAAGTAATTTTTCTCAACCAAAAAGTTCCTTCGCCCACGCCGAATTCTCAAACGCTGGAAAAGATTTCGAAGGCCTTTTCCGGGTCTTGAACCGTACCGCTTTGAACATCTTCCGATATCTTCACCGGTTGCCGGTCTTGCGTGAATAAGCACCTGATCAGAAAAGGATGCCTCTCCTCCCCGCACTCCCACCGCCTTAAACTCTCCCTCATCCATTACGCTATTACGCATAACGAGAACCTGATCATGGGTCTGAAAAGGGTCCCCTTCATATGCTAAAAATCTCCCTTTCACTGGTGGGACCAATCCCAATCCACCACCACTCACTCCCTCCACCGATTCCCTTCGAGGGACGCACTTCCCTCTTCCCCTTCTCCAAAAGCTCTGACCGGGTGTGTGGATGGAGGCTAGGGGGAAAGAGAGGAGGGGAGGGTGGGGCTCCTCTCGATTTCTACCCTCATTTGTCACTCTCGTCGAACACATCCCTCGAAATATCCCGGTTCATGTTTTTTTCCTCTCCAATGGGAGGGAAAGTAGCGCGATCTCTATGACCGGGCCGGGTCACCCACCTCCAGCCTCCGACAACGCTAACTAAAGCGGATTAAGGCGACGGTAAGATGAAGGAAGGGAGAGTACCACAAAGGATGCGCCACCCTAATGTGCATTTGCGTGAGTGCATTGTGTTAAAGGTGAGGGTGGGGAAGGGGAGGGTGTTCACCGTCCTTATGTACCCGCGCATATGGGAATATGCATACATTAGCGAGCGAATGCATTTACCTACCTGTCTGAGGCCAAATCCATTGATATCCTCATACTCTCTCACACGTCTACCTCTTCCTCCCCCTCGGCGGCATTTCACTATTTACTTTTGTCATTAATCTTTTTGTCTGTCTTTCTCTATTTCATCGGCCTTTTAATGCATCGGCTTCCATGCGTATCGAAAGCAAAAAGTCTTTTCCGATTTTATTCGTTCTTTGCGCTCATTTGTCCACCGTCCTTTTTATTCATATTTTTTTACAGAAACCATTCTTTTTTAATCGCAGTCTAGAAAGTCGTTTATTCAGCGTAAAGCTTCTTACTTCATTTACTCACCGTAGGTTATTTATTCCGGAAAATATTTTTTCCCGTTTTTCATTCTCATTCTTCATCTTTGTGTTCTTTCTCCAGGATTTTTCCCATGTATTTTTTAATTCCTTCCCTTATATCTACTACTTACTCCTCTAATAACGACTATCCCCCCTGAATTTCCTCATCAGTCCTTTTGGTGGCCCATTCCTTCTCCAGATCACGTGAAAGATCGTTCCTAATCGATGAAACAAATCACAATTTATTACCCTCCCCCGCCACATGGTCTGTGTGTTCGTTAAAATACATCCAAAACTTTTTATTTGTCGTTTACTTGTATTGTCTCCTTTGTTTAATTTACTTCCAACTTTTGGAATTGTAAATGTTTGTGACTCTTTTTCCTACTTATAAAGTTGTCATCAGCAAGACGAAAGTCTTTCGATTTTCGATCATTCGATTTTCATTCTTTTGTCGACCTTACCTATTATGTTCTCTAAAGGTCTATATTTTTAGCAATATTTTTTCGTAAATGATTATTTTTAAAGTCATCTTATATATCACTGTAATAATTTTTTAAAACATTGATAGCCTACCGTTTCTAGGTAGGCTTTTGGGTCGGTAGAGACTGTACATTCCTATATTTCTTAGGCTCACCAAACAAGATAAAAACGTGACACACCACAATAAAATTAACTGATTAAAAAAAAAATAATTCTGCACACAAGTGAAGTGGGACAAACAAATCCTCTCTCCGTTGAAATTAACGTTTACTTTCTGACAATCGAATCTGATCGAATTAATTAAATTCGAATGAAATTCATGTATATTCACTTCTTTTGGCCACCCATCACTTTCTGCCCGTCCCAATTTACCTCCTTTCCTTTTTTCCCTTCATTGGACCTAAGAGAGGAGGGAACGTACTTCTCTCTACCTTGGCCTCTCTCCCATTCGCATTCACACTCATACTCTTCACGTCCACGTACTGTACTGTGTTCGTCTACACATAACCGCGCACACTCGTGCGAGGATACACAAGAGTGGGTCGAAGTCCCTACCTCTCAGGAGGGTCCCTTCGCCAGTGTTTTGGCTGTTGATTACGGTCCAACCAGCGAACAACTAACCTGCGCATTTTTATGAAAGAGCAAGGGGAGGATGGCAAGGGAGAGAGGGAAAATTGGGAGGGATGAATTGTGCACCGGGTGGGGGAAGGGGTGGTGAATGGGGAGGAAGTTTTCCTTCAAGGGTAGGGGGTCGAGTCGATAATAAAAGCACAGGTAGCTGGTGAGATTTGCGAGCCACACAAGGGAGGGAAGACTAAAACCCTTAGAAAATAAACCTCATCCCATGAGAACCCCCCCTCTACTAACCCTCTTCCCCTTTGCCTAAGCCTGTCTCAACACACGAAAACGGTTGAGTATTTTTTTTAGGTCTCTCCAAATACCCTCCCAAATCTACAAGGGCTTAACGCCCATTATATATTTTGCCTTCCCCCCCCCCCCCGATGCTTTCTCCCATATATCCATTGCTTTCCCCTGCTCAAAGCCAATTTCCTCCAACAAGCCTCAAATCCCTTATCTCTTCTTCTCGCACTCTCCCTATTTTATCACCAAATCAACGGTACCTGCATTCCTTATCCAAATCATCACTACTGCAATCAGAGAGGGCAAATCACGCTATTTTGGTCAAGGTTTCGAAATAGTGTCAATCCTCTCAATAGGGTGTTCTAAATTACTTTCTCAAACCTTAATTCAATGCCAAGCATCGAAAAGCATTTATAGATGTCTCTTAAGATGACCTTATGGAAACGTTTGACCTGTAGTACTATATGAACTTTCGTACGTTTCGGAATCCAAAGGGAATGCATTTCGGAATAATGAAGATGCTACAGCAGTCGCTATGCCAAATTTTATGCGCGAAATAATTGTGAGATAACTATTAATTACAGTAAGGCCAAACCATGTGCTAAAAATTATCTTCAATACGACAGGTAATGTGCCACAAAATCTTCTTTTAGAAAGGCTCAAAACAAAAGAATGTAGGACTTCAATTTCTCCCGTTTAACGATGACCCTAAAGGACCTATTATGACCCTACACTATTAGGTGGTTCAGACCAAAAAGATTCAAGAGAGATATGGGAGATATATTCCAGTACAGACAGATACAAATACTGGTTCTTCCCCAAGAAAATCATGTGTTATAATAGTAAGGAACCAACATCACTATAGAAATATTAGACACTCGATTTACGAGTCAGGACAAGATTAAACGTTACGTAGACATAAGGTATATTCGTAGGTACATGTGTGTGCTAGTTGGCATGTATTTGCATACGTGTAAGTTAATAAGGATTTTGCATGAAGATATACGATTTTTTATGTCTAGTTTGGCATGAATTTGTGGGTTTTGCATGAGGTTTTATTCTTAATTAAGGGTGTTGACCTAACACCCCCCGCCACATACCCTTGCGGCAGCTAGCGGGGTACTATATAGGTGTAGATGGAAAAGGCTACGAGAGACTGTATACTCGTATATATATAGATACGTACGAGTCATACGGATAAAAATTATGTCAATTAAGATCACAATTATGCATTTATCTAAAAAGTACCCATGGTCAAAAAAAATTGTTTTAATTTGAATAACACCAAGGTTTTGAAAAAGAATACACAATCATACTTATATCGTACGGTTGAAATCCATTCCGAGTAAGACTTCCATCATTAATATTCAACGTTGGTCACACAAAGAAGCCGTTGAATACGGTCCTTTTGTTTTCTTTTTATATATAATTCAGATCTTGTATCCTGAGCGTACGCTGTAAGATGGATTGATTAGTGACGTGGTGAAGTCTTTTGTTAGCTAAACAACCCTTTGTCTTGCTCTCAGTGCGGAATTGCGCAACGTCCGAGATGAATGCGATTCATTTACGTATGCATGAGACATTCTTTGATACGACACACTGTTATCGTTGTTAACTTCTCATGCAACGCTAAATAAGACATGCCTCTGCCATAAGGAAGTATTAATATATAGCGAAAAAGTTGTAAAAGGTATTTTATGCACGGGAAATTCAGCTGTCTTTTCCTTTGGCTGAGTAGTTAAAAAACTACATTCCACTTTTTCGAAAAGGTTTCGAAAGTAAAAAAGAAGGTTAAAAAAAATTATTCTCCGACAGAAGTGAGACCATAATGGAAATTCAAATATTTTAGAATCGCCAAACGCATGGAGTAGAATTGAGAATTCTACTCCTTGAAGAAGTAGAATAAAAAATTCTACTCCTTCCGTTTCCACATTTATAGTAGGAATAACAATACGAATTTTTTTCATAAGGGGGATTAGAAATTTTGGTGATTAAAAATATTAATTGATTTGGCAAAAAAAATACACGATGTTTGATATCATAAAATCCACTACCATACTCCTAAAAGGAGTTTTCTGGGAATATTATGCATAATTGCTATGATTATGGAGAAACAAACGACAGAGGATAACTTTTATGTAATTGAAAAAAATTAAAAACTTCAAAATTAAACCCATAACGAGAGGGACAGACGTTATAAAAGAATGAAGGAATCAAGAAATATAATATACCACGGAAGTATTCCGCAACAGAGGCTTATTTTTTGGGGAATCAGCGGATTTTGACTGCATTTCCCCTCAAGTTCGGACAATTACTTGGGATAATCGGCAAAGACGGATGCTGCTAAATGAGTGCGCTCCCTGTAAGAAGGGAGCAATAAAAAGAGTAACGAAGAATTAGAAACGACGTAAGGTTCATTTGATCGACATTTTTCCCACCCTACGACCACTTTTCGAAGGGTATGCATCCTCCGATTTGATTGGCAGTCTGGTCAATAAAAAAATGCGGGTCAAACGGAAAGAGGAACGCTCTCGCGACTCAAGTCAGTAGAGCGAGCAATGAAGTCTCTCCTTCCCTTTTCAATCACTCAATCCTGAAGGAGTTTTTGTGGAAGGGGAAACGGAATTCACATACTTTGAAGAGAGGGATATTCCTGGGTCAAAGAAGAGGAAAGCTAAACCAAAGCAGTGTTCTCTCAAGAGGATGAAAGCGTGATAATAGCAGTGAATAAAAAAGCATAGAACCAATACAGGCATATCAAGAGAGAATTGATCGTTGTTGACACAAGAAAAACCAGTTTTTCACGGAAGAACTTTTTCTCTGCCCACGGGTATCGATTCCTCAGAGTCAAAGGAGAACATCAGTTCTCATATAATTAGCTAACTTTCAATTACGCTAATTTAGTTCACATATATCAAATGTGAGAGGCTTATCTAAAATAGGGATAGCAAATCCCAATCTAATTTTACGAAGTAATGTGGTCGAAAGTCTCTTTATAGCACATTAACATTTCATCGTATGCAAACTTCTTTTTCATACATATTCCATTACTTGTATAATGAAAGGTTTAAAATTGCAACTGTCGATAATAGTTCTCACATTTGTCACTTTCACTCGTCCTAATCATGCCTCCAACAGGATTCGGTACAACCTAACTTACGAAATCACAAATGAAAGCCCACATTAACGCAAAAGCCCCTACTACAGCTACTCAGCTGTGAACTAATAAATACGGCGAGTTTTCCAGTGATATCACAGTGAATAGAATATGCAGATGCTGCCATGTATGTGTTGGTTTTGAATGCAGTTTTTTTCCTTTTTTGGGTGGTGACCTAACACCCCTCGCCACGCGGCCTTGCGGCGGCTTGCGGGATATTTTGTAGATGTAGACGAGCCTGGTGATAAGATGTCAGAATTTCAGTACGCTGAAGCGTACGCCGAAACACATTTTGAACCACTTTGCTAGCTTGTTTGCTCTATTAAAAACGTTTTAAGATGCCCTTTCATTGTGATTTTTTTAAATAAATTTTACTGTCCTTATAAATTAATAATTCACAATATAATACATACAACCGAGACAATGAGTCGCATATACGAGTATCACATTTTGGCCAGTATGACTGTTAACACTCACAGGGAAAACATCATTAGGTCAACACAGTATAATACAATTAAAACCAATGACTTATTGACTTATGACGATGAGATAATTCTTGTAAATGGTTTGAAAAAACCTCAAGAAGAAATAAAATGTGCTTTATCTGCTCAACTGGCGTGGTCATTAAAATTAAATCTGTGTGAGGTCATTATAGAATCACAAGATTACATTAGGTATTAACATTTGTTCAACCCCCTCTCATCCCCCATAGGCAGGGACAAATTTAAAGTTGGCTCTGTCTTCTAGTAATTCAAATAAATCTACCTTCAACGGACTTTGAAGTGAATCGAGAAAAGTCAGATACGACGGTGAATGTACACATTGGTTAAACTCCGTTTCGGAGGTATTGAATGTTTCAAATTTATTTCCGAACAGAAAGCACCACGGATAAAATAGTACGTCACACTGAGCAACCTTGGGTTCATTTCAAGATGGAAACAGTTTCGAAGCTGGATTTCTCTCCATCCGACCTCGTTTTCCCGATCGCTAACATCTCCCTAACTTTTCGATGACCGCGGCAGTCGACCGTCTCGTCTCCAACAGCCAAAGCTACGATTGGTGCACGGCTTGGACGAGAAAGGAGGGAGGAGATGAGCGGACGACGGTGTGATGGGGGAGGGAAAAATGGGAGTAGGGTAGACTGGGTGTGGGGTCGGGATGAAAAATCTTCGCAGGTGTGCGGAGGGCGCGGTGGCATTGTGTAACACAAAAGAGTCGAGGGTCGGGAGGGGGAGTGGTGCGGTAAAGAGGGACTGCGTGAGGGAGAGGGGTCATGCATACTCTGGGACCGTCGGGAGATCCAGTGAACGAACACCCATGCATGGGAGCGAGGGTGGAAGGGAAGAGGGGCAGGGTAGAAGGGAGGTGGGAAGGAAAGGCGGGACCCGGAGGCATCGGTGTGGGTGAACAGCGAAGGGGACGGATAGAGAGAAAACCCTTAAGAGGGAGATATTAGAACAGAGCATCACACAAGTGATTGAAATCTAGGAACTTGAGCTCTACGGCCTCGTAAATTAATAAAATGAAAACTCCATTAACTTATTACTTGACTACATGAACTTATTACGACTATAGGACTTTTCATTTTATTTTATTAACGATTGTTCGAACTTATGAAGAGTAAGCGAACAATCGTGGGTCGCGGTAGTCCAGGAGGTAGAGCGTTGGACTACTGCTACTATCCGTGCGCCATTAAAAATACACAAGAGAGACCTCCTTAACTATTGTTTGAATTACTTTGTATGCAGGAGGCTCTCACATCTATAAACCTCTTTCGCATTGCGGTTGTTTGTCTAAAAATATTACCATTAATATGAGTGACAAATTTATACAGTACCTATAACCTAAGAAAATTCTTGGTATTTTGTACCACCTTCCCCAACAATCCTGTTTTTCTTTTATGGGTTCCTTTCCCTTTTCTTTATACCTAAGTGGATATCAATGTAAATTTCTATAAATAAAAATATATTGGGTCGCGGTAGTCCAGGGGTACAGCGTTGGACTACTGATCGGAGGGTCCGGGTTCGATTCCCGGGCAAGGCACTCTGAGCACCTGCAGCTCCACCCAAGCTATGTGATTTTTCGGGTACCAGATCTTCTTGGGAAACCATAACCGGCATAGGGAAAGGAACTGGTCCCCCTACCCTGATGTGTGAATTTCACACGCCGTCGGGCTTAGAACTGGGTGAACTCTACCATCATCTACTAAACCGACCTTCGCGTTGATTACTGTGTTTATGGCTAAGCGAACAATCAACATACTATATATCACTTCTTGAAGTAAGCCAAAAACTGCTGTAGGATATGAAAATGCGCCATCAATTCAATGAAGACAAAATAACGGTTCACGCAGCAAGGGCTGAATATAAGTACAATGGTACGGTAAATATGTTTACGTTTCAATTGTTGATACCACCAGTATCTTGAGATGCACTTACATTCATTTCTCAATCTGAGTTTAGAATTATCTCTATTCCCAGATTTAAACGGCATTAATAGTTGTTTGGAAATTATAAGAGAATGGAATGACGAGGATAATACAACCATAGAGAACAGTGTGAAAATATAGTTCAACCAAGGGTATCTAAGGCAATGGTCTGTCGTAGAACTAGGAAAGATTACCACTATAATTAAAGAAAGACACTCTGGAACAAATGGGAGAGTTTTTGTATTTGGGTGCAAGATTATTAGCGATAAAATATACAAGAGAGTTATATAGCAAGCAGAATGGGATGGACAAAGAACGTTTTCAATCAGAAAAAAGCGACTAACAGCGAGTAGATCTAGCAGAAGAATATAAGCTACGCTACTATGATATGACATATCTAATATTGCATTGCATGATAGCAGAATAAACATTTATATTGGCTACTTCGTGATCGGGATTCTAATAAGTTGGATCAAGGAAAACTGTAATTAATGTCTCCAGAGAAATTTGCAAGTAAAATTAAATTTAGATGATGAGCCAAACTATTTCTCTCCTGGACGAACACAAAAAATAAAATAATGATGAAAAGCAATAAAAAACACTTAGTCTTAAAATCCATGATGTACCAATACGAATATTTCGTATTATGTTTATAATTATTCTCTCGGTGCCAGAATTGCAATCATGTAATATTTATTTATCCATAAAGTTAAATTATGATTGTAGTATTTGTGCCTTTGGTGAATCTCTTCCCAGGTTTTCATAAAATCGTTAAATGAGATCTACATGTGTTCGTCTGTGCCAATTTTCAATGAATTCCGAATATTCCGTAGTTATTTTCAGTAAAGTAAATGACATTCTTTTGTAATTTCGGGGGATTATCCAAGACGAGGTTTAACAAACCAGAAACGACAACTTTTCTTGAATTTTTCAACATCGTAAGTTCCCACTTCATGCATTGCGAATTTACATTCGTCTATAGGCGTCATTATAATAAGCCAAAGGATGACACGCTACATCCGAATTTTTCTGGTATGATGATCCAATAGTAGTAGTTTTATTTAGTTTTTAGTAGTTTTTATTTAGTTAAGTAGTTTTTTTAATTAAATATAACTAGAGTGTTATAATAAAATCTTGATAAATATCCTAAATTAACGGCAGATTGGAACCGATACCCGCTACAGTTAACACGATAAAAACATTTTTCTGCAAAAGGAATGCGAACCAGAAAATTTGGCAGAGAATGGCGACATCCTAATAAAGGACATTTATGCTATCATCCCACATCAAAGAATCTGATTTTGAACATTATCAGTCATAAACATTCTAAATCTTGATGGACTGAAGAATACTATGCACACCATGTTATTTTTGTAAATTCAAATGTCCTCCGAAGACAGCTAATATGCTATCCCTGTTGCTTGCTTGCTGTTGAGCAATTATGAATCTTCGACACCTGTCGTGTGAATAATATCACCACCTCATAACTGACTGACACAAATTAGAGAAATGTTAATATTCTGGTAAAAGACAGATCCTAAAGACGCTTGTATAGCATCAGAAACTAATTTTATGATAAAATGGATAATTTCCAGGAAACAAAGGATAGAAGGGCTTACGATGGAATGAGTATTGCCCAGAATCAGGAGGAACTAACCCCCACTCAGGGAGAAAAATAACATCAACGGTGTAGATAATATTAATCAGAAAGACACGAATAGATAATTGAATCAAACTGTGTCTGATAAAAACGTATCTTAAACGGTAGACTATCAGTGACACAAAATAATTTTGATTTACTAGTGAAAACTTAAGGATGGAGCATAATTTTGTCCTGCACGGAATCTTGGCCTTTGAAGTCATATGATAGGTGTAGTATAGAAGTTCCTGAGATGTGGGTGTGGAGAAGGGTGGAAAAGATAATGTGGATGAAAAAGAGCATAAAGTAACAGAAGTACTAGCCGCAGTGGGCGAGGAGAGAGAATTGTAGGGAAAAATTCGAGGAAATTAGGAAAGGTGGTGCAAAACATTTAAATTGGCGATTGAATGTTGAAGATATTGATAGAGGGAAGAACGTCAGGCAAGTAAGGAAGAGGTACCATAAGGTTAGGTATGTTAGATGAAATGAGTGGTGGTAAAACACACAGAATCGAAGATCACTTGAAGGTACCTTTCTCAATGAAGTATAAATGTTCAACTTTTCTCGGATAGGAAATTCTTTATGGCTCAGTCAATAAAGACTTAAAATTAATAAAGTAAAACAAGGAATGTTTCTCAGGGATAGCAGTACCGCATAAGTAAAATTTAGATGCCTTTTCTCAGTTAAGTGTATTTTCACTGTATTTTTGGAAGACAAGGATTTATAACCAATATACTTTAGCAAAGATTTCATACTAAGCTCTTAAAAATATGTTGCATAATACTTGTATAGGCTTTTTACATCAACTTTAATAATTATTGAGAAAAACATTAATTTTCCACACTTTATCACGACACTGGACCGTTTCTTCAATGAGCAGTTTTCACACAGTAAGAGCGCCAAAAATGTAACGTTGATGTCCTGTTAATTAATCCTAATCACGAATAACTGGATATTCTTACAAGTAAATTCAAAATTGACTCTTGACCCGGGCTTGACTCATTCTCTGACGCATCTTTCGATTTTTCAATTAAATCTAATTGAGCACATTAAGGCCAGGTTTTATAATTTCCTGTTTAATAGAAGATTAAATTTAACCTACGGTTTAGGCTCATAAATCAATGTTATGGCTTCTAGTTAAATTGTGAATCGACTGTCAAGCTGCTCAATTACTGACAGATTGTACTGCTACGGGTACAATGTCCGGACTCACTAATGAGAAATCCTATTTATTAATTTGGATTTGTCAGCAATCTCCACGATAAGGTGCACCTGATGATGATGTGCGCATCGAAACCATGGTCGCATTGTATTAAAAGTGTGTGGAAGTGTAAAGTTTTCCTTATTTTTTTACACTCATCATGAAGAAATCCCAAAAAGTTAAGCCTAAAACTGTTAGTAATCTCCACGTTAAGCTAACTTTCATATTAACTAACAGTTATATTTAATCAGACATTATAAAACCGGGCCTAAGCATATCAACTTAAGGCTACTGAGTACTCACTCCTCCGCACAAAGGTAAAAAATCGAATCATTGAAATATAAATGTATCGTATCTTAAAAAACTCTGGGATCAACCGTTATTAAGAAAGACGATTGAGGACCACCGATTCGGCGTGGGAATCCAGAAAAACTACCCTAAAAATTTTGGAATGAAGTTCTTAATTAAGCCGTGACGAAGCGATTCATTTCGCTAATCAGGACCTTCCACACCTCCGGCAGAGCACATTTTTTCCATTATTCGAGAAGCTGACCCCTTTTGCTGAAATCTCAAAAAAGTTCGTTCCGCTCGCGGTCGAGAAGTCTTACTCGATGGGCACGGTGTAGTTGGGGAATACCCCGTAGCAAGCCCGCCAAAATGATAGCATTGGATTGCCCGTGCAGAATAGCAACCCAAGTGAGAGAGAGCAGGCGAGGGGAAATGAGAGGTGGTGAGGGTTTTTGGAGGGGGATATACGTGAAAGTCCGTCGTCATGGGAATGGGAAGGGACTTGAAGGTGAGCGGGAGAGGGGAGGTTTTATAGCAACAGAGGACGATGATGGGTTTTGGTAGATTTATGCGTGTTGTGTCGTAACCCGGGAGGATGAATGCGAGAGATATTACGTCCGAGGGACCAAAGGATAGATGGGCACAGGCAGGGTTTTGAGGGGAAGTGTAAGTCATCCTATGCACACACGGACACGCTAGGAGAAACACACAAATACGCGGCGGAGTATTAAGAGGAAGGGTTTTGTGAGGAAATGAAAAAGGGTTCGGAAAGAGCGTAGGGAGGAGGGTTGAGAGAGAGAGGGAGGTAGGGCGTTTGTACATGTGCTACAAAGGGACAAATAGCGGGAAATCAGGAAGCCTTTCCATAGATTACGTCGGGATAACGTCGTTTTCCCAATGCCACAAGGGTGCGTCAATTGAGGTTCGATTATGTTTTCAGAATTTACGGCCCGATGAAACATGAGCCCCCGTGTTTACAAGGCTGGCGGAAAGGTAGGAATTAATACGGTCTAAGGCTCTTGCATAGAGGTTTCATGCTCACTCGTTATGTTTTTTCAACATTTATCGGGGCCAATGTCTGGAAGCAATAATTTTACAATCGTCAATCCAACCATTTTTTTATTATTTGCCCAACGCCTCCTCTTCGAACAACAGCGGCGCGAACTAGTGGGTTCCAACGGTTCCGTTGCTGCGAATGGATTCCCACGGGCGGAAATGAAGCAGTGAAATTCGCTGAGCAGTCCACACGCTCCTTTCTCTCCGATCGGTGATAAGGATAAGGAGTTCTAACGCTAGTTGTCCCATTATTTTTTTCGGTTCTCCGTCTCCCACTTCTAGTACTCAGAATGGGTGGCAAGGCAATGCAATCGAATGGGAAACACCCAAGGAGAAGTAAGTCGAGGAAAATATAAATAACTACAAAAAATTTGCATCCAGGATACACGTCATATACCCGTATCCTTGTGAAAAACTATACCCTCTAGCTCGTAAATATTTTCAAAAACTTTATATCATAAAACCTCTTCACAATTATTTATTCATAAGAATTAGTTTCCAGCAGTTAAAGAGTTTGCGAACTGAATTGATAAATCGAACAAATCAAATTGCAACAAATATAATCAGTGTTAATGGCAGAACAATAAAATAATTTTCAACCCAATACGTAATAATTGCACCGTTTCCAAATGCGATTTGAAATATTTGTAACTTTTCAGCAAAGCAATGTGAATGAATACCCTTGGAAACAGTGAATCATAAGCAAAATAGATTCATAGAACAAAAGCAAAGCAAACTCTGATGAACTTCGAGATAATCAGCAGCGCAGGCCTCACTTTTACCGTACTGACAATACATTATAAATTAGAAAATAAAACAAGGTGAACATGACCGTTCAACGGACCTTCAACGAAATGGGAATTGTAATTTAAGGTGAAACTTCTTGAAGTTATCCATGAATAGCACGTGAATGAGGACCTAAATCATAAATGAATAAGACCAAATAGTCTCAAAGAAAACTTCTCCTTAAGCTAGGAAAACTCATTATTCAGGAATAGGAAAACCACCTCTTTCCACGCTAATAAGCATAAATACCTATACTACTTAGAGTCCAATAAAATGTTCAATTTTCGTACTGATTCTTTTGGAATATTGGTGTGAACAAAGTATAAAGACTGGAAAACAGAGCAGATTGGATATGTCTATAGATATAAATAAATACGTAAATATTGACTCATTAGCTGGAAAATGGGAGTTGGCAAAAAGCACAAATTGGTGTTCACTCCTACCGTCTGATTGATATGTAACAGTATCTAACATTGATTACAGGCTGGGCAAGCCAGTTTATTTCACCCAAACAGCCTTTGCTAAAGCAGTTAGTGTAAGGTAATAAGGCTGACATTACAGGCAATAAATTATAAAAAAATTGATTATCTACCTATTTTAAATCATGTGGCAGTCAACATTTTCTTTTGACGATGCCATTAGCTGTATATGTTTCTATGTATTTAAAAAAAACATTAGCCTGGAAAAAAAAAGTCACTGCTCAAAGGTTTTATCGTACCATGAAATATGGATCTGAAACTTGTGACAATAGAAATACACCAGTAAATTTTAATATAGTGACCAAAATGCATAATTAAAGTAGCCATCACACTGAGGGGGACAAAATGTGGGTTTCATTCGCTGATATTTTTTTCTAATAAACCATGAAGCTAAAAGCACTAGTTTTCAGGACAATACGTATTATTTTCATGTTCTGGATTTTACCGAGGGAAATAAAAAACTGTCCCTTTGTCGAGCACAATTATAGAAGTTGTAACAGCAGAAGTTTTGCTAACAAAGTCAACATCCGCAATTTTTTTATTCGGGAGCTTCGAGAGCTTTACACAACAATGCCTGTGTAACTGACATGGATTAATTTTTTTACCGAGCGTCTGAAATATATCAGTGATCCCTCTAACACGATGGTCAGAGGTTTATCCCTTACAAATATGTGAGATTATTATTCGAGTCAGGAGATTTTTCTTAGCGATTTACAAATTCCCATCCCATTGAGAAGCCGATAGCTTACTTAAGATTTCCCGACGATATCGGTGCATTACATAAAAATATCTCCGCCAATATAAAATCATGCCGCCATTACAGGAACAAATTTCGCGTCGTGTCCTTAAGCATCAGAGCCAATGCACCATGAATAAAACCATTCGACGTTTTGTATCAGATTAAAGAATTATGAACCGAGGATATAAAAAGCGGTCATAACAACGGAGGGCTTGAGCGCTACACAGAAGGAAATAAGATCCTTTTCGTGCAACGCCCTAGCGACCTCTTATAGATCTCTCGCAATACCAAAAAGACATGGAAAACAATATTCTCGCAGAAGGAGCGCTAAAAGGACGTTTACCTTTGTGAAACACCGCCGGCAAAACCTTTTCACACGAACACAAGGATTCATGCTCGCGCATAAATATTCACCGGGATCCTCGTTAGGGACCGGGAGAACGTTAAGGGAGGGGTCGAGAGGCGAAACGCGATATCTTAAGAGAGAGGGTGGAGGAGTGGGGCAGGGGTCGGAGGAGGACTGCATAGGCATTGCGACGGGAGGGAACCAATACCGTGCGGATCGGGAAACCTACGAACGAGGAGAGACTCTCGGCGACGGAGGAGGTGGGCGAATCGACGAGGACACTCCTTTCGCCGCGAATGACACATGAATGGGTGGATGGTGTAAGTGGGGGCCCGGAGCAGAGAGAGAGAGAGAGAAGATACGAGAGAAGGGTAAGTAGGTAGGGACGGCGGCGACGTCATTTATACAACTGGTCGACGAAACTCATTTGGCGTCCCGGCCCATTAAGTCCACTCCCTCTCGCAGTCGCTGCAGTCGGGGCAATAGGCATAACCTCTCTATAACGCGAGTGGGTCTCGAACCACCCATCCCGTCGTGTAGCCTATGTCTCCCCTGTAACAATGATAGGTATACCTTTCCTTTTCTCAATGCCGTATGAAAGAGAGGAGAAAAAAGGGGGGACCTCATCATCATTCAAAGGGGTAGACTTCATATGGGAAGGCAGTCGGAGAAAGGGAGGGGTGGGGATGGGGTTTGCAGGGTTAAAAAGTAAAGATTGGAAAGACTAAGTAAGGCGCGCGTCTTCCTTTGAGGGTTCGGATTCCACACGATCTTCCTAGAGATAGGGTAAGGGTAGGGTCTGGAGGAAGTAAGAAAGATACTTACGACACGAGTCATTTTTCTCCGTTGAATAACGAGAGGGTATCAAGGGTTTAGTCTCTCGCTATGTGGAAAATTCCTGTTTGTAAAAAAAATCAACGCCATTGAGCGAAAAAAAGGATATATGGAGTTTAGAGGACCGAATGATGCTCGCTGTGGTACCTAAGAAGAGAGAGAGATACTTCGACAAACATCAAGAGTTTTTCCACGACGATGAATTCGTTGGCGTCGGAAGACTGATGGGGTGCATTCTAGTGGCGAAATATAGAAGAGGAAACGTGCTCTCGCAAGACAAGCAAAATAAGAACTGTGTGCTGGAATGGGCGGAAGTGGGAGAGGGACTCTCAAGTTACCATAGAGATTTGTAACAACGAGGGAAATACTCACTCTGCGTAAGGCCGTGTTGAGAAATGTCTTGATATGACTAGGAATACCACACATATGAAAATATCTATTTACGAGCGAAACTAAAGAGTTAAGTCACGACTCAAATTGGCACAGTATAAATCTATACCTACTTTTTTTCTTCATCACGATTGCGATAAAGGGCCCCTCTGGAAATTACAGATTAAAATTTAACGACACCTGAAGAGAGAAATAACGGATTGATGTTGGAATCATTTAACTGATCTAATTGGTATTGCTTGCTGGTTGGCATTGAAGTGGATATGCTGTCCCCATGATGGATGGTGATATCCTTTAATTTATATGACTTAAGTCCTTAAATACAACCGGCAATTCTTTAAAAGTGAGTGTGCTAAATGATAAATGAAAAAATACTAAGTATAGTGTAATTACTCTTGAAGCGACAATTTTATTTTTTAAACTGAAGATAAATAGATGTTGGAACATTGAATGAGGCAAGTAGATGGTTACATTTTTCACGCATTTTTCAATGGACTACCGGTTTAACTACTACTACTAATTGACTGGCAGCCTTACGTAAGAGGCGACATTATCAGGCAAAGAACGATGTTGGCTACGCGTAAACAACCGTAGTACGTCCGTTAACAGTTACGATGATTACACACACACACACACACAGTAGTCTTAATCAATCAGCATGATCTTTCATGGAGTTGAAAACCTTTAATTCGAGAATTAATTTGAAACTCAAAGAAAGATCGTATTTCAAGTAGAGTCGTGTATACAGATTAAAGATATACTTGAGATCATAGATTACATCGTTTATTGTTGATAAATATTTTTTATAATAAAGACTTTCACGATCGGTGATTGGTCACGAGAAACAATCATCCATTCTTGAAAAAGAAGGCTCGCAGCAAAGGTAACAATTAATGGTTGAAAGTGCAAGTAGCGAAGTTATTAAGCGTTATCTCCCTTTTTAATGTTCGGATACTGTTTAAAACAGAGGCAAAATAAAAGTATAAAATTACATAACATTTTAATCTAAATACTAATCTTACACTAAAAGCTGTATGGTGGGCAGAATATTAGGGATATTAAAAGAAGAATTACGAAAGGCAAAGAAGCATTTACAAAGATAAATTCATGATAAGCACCTTTCGTAAGGACGTAAAGAAAAAGACTATTGAAAGATTTTATATGGATCGTAGTTTTTTAGGCATTAGAATTTGAGTGCTGATGCAGGAGATTAAGCGTAGATTGGAGGTATTAGGCATGGTAGAGGTAGAGAGACGGCTTTGAGGAAATTTTGAGTCGGGATCAGAAGATATGGTGTGCTTAAGACGACGGTGGTAGAGAGGAGAATGCTGGGAAAGCAAGGCTGAGGTAGGGAAAGAGTAAACATTTCGAATGGAAACAAGGGAGGTAGAAATATACAGATCTAAATAGTGAGTTATTTGTAAGATGGAAGATATATTATTATATGTAGTATTATATACTATACGAATATGTTTGTCGTGCAAGTTATGACTTAGGAGTTCAGTCGTGTGTAGTGCAAAGGGCCATCAAAAAGCTACCCCTACCTGGTACATAATTGCTAATTAATTCATTTCATTCTACATGTCAATCCAGTATTTTTGTAAATAACTCAAAACTGCATGAATGAGAAATATGTACCCAGAAATTGCCGTTACCTATGGTGAGAGGATATGGGGGGGTGAGAATATTTGCAATATTCATTGTGATTCAATACCTACCACACTGATTTCTGGTGTTTCACAATAATGGTAACCCATTGGCTAACTGGCTAACCAAACCTGAGTCATCTGGCAACCTAACTGATTTTATGAATTTGCCACCGTGTTCATTCCTATCTTCAGATCTTCCAATGCAAATTTCCTCTTTAATTTGATTTCCAAGGTTCTATTTGATAAAGACGATTAAAAAAATAAATTACAGCTACCCGTTATCAGAATTAATGAAAACGCGTCCTTTTTTTAATTTGTACAGACAAATATGACCGAGCATACATTTTGGACCCATTGAACAAAATTACGTTATTGAGTCTTATACCAAAATGCAATGCCAGAAACCGCGGCATACTCGAGAGTAAAGAATGTGACTCGATTCTCACTACACAATTATATAAATGGCAATTGTGTGAAATAAAGTTTATTCGAGTCCACGATGCCGTGGGAATATTCTACATACTTCATTGAACATTCATCCGGAAACACTGATGCACATGAGTGCAGTAAATCTTTCCCGTGCACACTAAATCACAAAGCGCGCCTCTTATTATTTTTTCACCCAATCGTTAATCACGAGAGCTTTTAATTATCGGGGAAAGAGAGAGAGAGAGACACCCCTGGAATTAGTGACACCTGTATCGCCGATCCCTCCTCCCCAACCGTCCATTTCCGGGGCCGCTGTGGAACACGACATTCGGGACTTCATGAATTCATTCACAACCGGCAATCCGTCCCTCACACTTCCCCCTTCCAATATCTCAGCCATCGGATATCGCCGTCCCGACGGCGAAGGGCGGACAGGAGGAGCGATGAAGGAAAGGGAAAGGACGCATGGTGGGGATGAGTAGAAAACAAAATAAAAAAAGCGCCAGAACGCGGGGGCACGGTATTCTGATGTGACGCGGGAGTGGAGGAGGGAGGAATTACGGCGATGTTTTCCCACAGCCGAGAGCGACACCCGTCACAGCCCCTCCATTTTGTGGGGAATCGTAAAATTTGGAGCACGGCTCGCTTTCAAGAGTCGCACTCAATTTCGGATTAGGGGCGGTGGGTGTAGGGCCGGCTAATGAATAAATTATTAGGAAACAGTGGCGGAGAGAGGCAGGGGTAAGAGGAATAGGGAGCCGGGTCATAAGCACGCTGTCTCCCTGAGACCGTCACGGAACGAAAATGAAGAAAGCGACAGAAAACTTCGTGGAAAAATAAAACATCCATTCAGCTCGCATGAAACAATCATGGGTTTACCACCCCAACCACCTACCCCCTTGGAATATCCCTTTTTTTATTAACAGTCGGAGTTCCCATGAGGGTCCGAAAAAAGCGATAAAAACTGAGCAAAACGAACGAACCAATCCATTAGGGCCTTTCGGAGGGGTGCATGTGCGTAAATATAGGTATACGTAACTAGAGACTGTTGGGACGAGGAGCTTTCTACTCGCTATGAACGCATGAAATACGATCTCGGACCTCAATTCCACCATTAACCTAGTATTGAGGAAGGCCAATGAAGAAAATTTAACGGAAAACAATGTAACTTTCGACTTCATATAACAGGTTGTTAGTTCATATGCATACGATGCTGTTAGTGAAAGAGGTATAACAATCGAAAATATGAAGAAAAAATCAGAGGAAGTCAGAGTGTAATTCCATGAGTGCATTGTTTGAAATTTCCAATTAAAATTTTTTTAGCAGATTTTCCCCTCACCATGTGTAAATACGAGATATTCGGATTGCATGGTTACCAAAAGTCTACGTACTCTGACAGCTGATCACTGGACTAGTCAGTACGCACACATGCCAACAGGGATCTTACAAGTGTTACGAAAATCTAGTTGAACGGAAGTATGTTTTTCCATTTATTCAATAGTGAGCTATCTGAAATTTCAAATTGCGGAAATAGGTTTTTCTCGAACTGAAGATTAAAAAATTCACAAATGTATTATGAAACTACATGCAAAGATCCATTCTGAGTTAATGTTGAGTAACGATAAACAAATGCTTTACACCATACTTCAAATAAAAAATAATATTACGTGATTTAAATTCCACTCAATTCTCCCGACTTATATCGTTTGACTGTTCACACTATGATCTTTAATTTTCATTGTAGAATTAGGTTTAGTGAGCTACCTTAACGTAGATAAGCAAAACTTGTCAATTTAAATAAATTAGTCAAGTTAAATAAATGGTTTTAATGGAAACTGTTCTGGAGATTTTCTCTGAAAATGCCACTCAAATATCGCCATTGTGACGAGATGTTTGTCCTTGGCAAATCAAGGTCGGGAAATGAAATAAAGACCATTGTGGAAACATGTACAATAGTATCTGACTCACCAGAGGATGCGTAACGGAATTGATGCGCAGAATCAAGGACTTATTTCAATCGTCAAGGGTTGAGGAAAGAGAGCTAGTAGATCACTCATTAATGGGAGCACACATTTATTTCCTCGCTTCGCTTCGCGGAGGTAGCGCGAACTCGGAACTATTCCCTCATACCATATTGGAGAGCTTCGCTATTCAGCTGGGCCAATGCAGTAGGCAGCCTTTTGTTTTTTTAATATACTTCAGGAGAACACCACCTTATTTATCCGTGCCGCCGTTTCGCCCTTCTTAGTCACCCCTACACACACAAAAAAATAAAAGTAGGAATTGCCTCGCCCGTGCGTGTCATCACTAATATGGCGGCTCTCAACCCGGACGACACATTATGTCCTCCTAACCACCATCCCCCTTCAAAAACCATTTTATCTCTCTCTCTCTCCCCCCCTCCTCCTTGTCTCTCCTGCCTTGTGTTCATCCCAATAATTCCTTTTCTCAATCCCTCCCCCAGCTAATGTTCCTAGTTTTTACCCTAATGATGCGTTCCCTGGGTTCAAATATTCATTCATATCCATGTCATATTCCTAGAGCGTTCTCATCGTTCCCACCGTTCTGACCCGACCCTGTTTTTGTGGATGGCTAGGCATTCAATCATCCTCGGAAGTTTTTATAAGGATTTTTACATGGCTATCGTTTCCTAGTTCTGCGGTTGCCTCCTCACGTTTCCGGCCACTGTTTATCGAAGACGTCCTAAATATCTACTCTATTCATCAAGGATTAACCAACCCACCCTAGCGATCTGAGCAGGCAGGATGTACAGGATTTCCATGTTTAAATTTCAAACTTTCACATTTTTTTTCGATAAGATTCTTTGCAGAAGGGGAAAAAGAGAGGATTAACTCTCATTGCATGCTCTTTACATTTCATAAATTTTTTCCATTCATTCGTAAATTAATCGGTAGATCAAGATCCGCACGCCGCTCAGTCGCATCATGCATTAAATGATTGACTGAATGCGATTTGTTATCGGTATTTACTACAACAATTAGCTAAAGTATCTCAACTTACAGAATGAATGATATTATAAATGTCGAAGAGTACCGAATTTACTGTGACTGAGTTTTAGTAAATGTTATATAAAAAATCGTTTCTCTTACAGAATATTTCGATTTTCCAGTCATTTCGCCCATCAAATTGATGGAGGTTTTAATGAAACCGTCGTCTTATCGATATTAAAAGAATTGAATTTGAGAGAAAGGACTATTTTAAATATTCAAGTTCTCAGTCTCAGGAACGTAAGACAGAAATATAAAAAATGAACGTTATAAACATGATAAATTGAGTTTTGGCCAGTAACTGTGTTGTGAAACGCGCCCGCCTGATTACTCAATAGAACTGAGTTCGAGTCTCTGGCAGTCAGGTTGTGTCAACTCCGATGATTTGGCCTCGGGGAAAACTGATGATGACCATATAAGGACAACGGTATCCCTGAGGCTCCTTAAACGCCCGAAGGGTTCTAAATTGAAAAAGATACCAAGGTCTTCCAAGAGTGTCTAGAACGTAAGACCATAGTGTGGGAAGGCGTATTCAGCGATCAGAAAATTGAGTTTTCAGCTCTGATGACTTGTCTAAAAAAATGCGTGGTGGGGATCTATCCCCTCCTCAAAGTTTCGTATTCCAAATCGTTATACGTGGTTATCGATCAGGATAATTGAATGTGAATCTCGTAAAAAGCACAGCTGGCAGAAGAAAAAAAATATTTTCCCATGGTTTAACGTAGTGCAATTATTTGGCTTAGCTAATAAAACTCCCTAAGCATTGCTCCGAAATTCGTCGGAAAGCAGGTCATTTTTAGCCACTTCAACGGGCTAGGAAGGTAATAAATCTACATAGGTTTGCTTTATTAGAGCCTCCGTTTGACGATGTAAAATAATAAACTGAATATGCCGCTTTCACTTTCTCCTGCCATGGGAGGAAGCGGCAATCGTTATGAATAAAACGATGAGGGGATTTACGATCGGGGACTCAGGGCAGAACCCACAAAACGAGATGAAACACTTTCGAAATACATCACGAAACCGGATCTTTATTTACCACATCAAACGTGAGGGAACCTAACTATCGCCCTCCAAACAAATGAAACAAAAAAGCACAGATACATGGACACTTAAGGCTAAAGCTTACGCGAGAATGAGGGGCCGAGGGGGGAATGAGATATGACAGGTAGCTTATTTCGGGAGGGAATGGAGAGGGATAATTTGGGAGAGGGTGGAAATGAGAAATGGAGAGACGAGAAAAAAATAGTTGTGGGCGTCGAAGTGACCGCTTGTGAAAATATATCACTAAATGTGCGATTGCACGCCGGTGTCCAATGGAACACCGGAAGGAGCGAAGCAGCCTCATAAGTTATCCTCGGAATACGACCCCATTCGACCCCAACTTCCTCCTTAAAAATCCACTCCGCCTCTTCCACCCCTCCCTCACTCGATTACACCCCTTCGCATCCCCACTCGAAAACTCCGCAACATTTTTTTCATCCCCGTGGAAAAACCACTTCCATTCCGCGCTACTCCCCCTCAAAACCTCCCCAACCCCGATCATCCGGGTTCTTTCCCCCTTCCCCTTTTATCTTCGAACGCTGCCCACCGCAGTAGCTATGCTCATCTCCCCTCTCCCCACACCGTCCCTCCGCAACCCCCTCAAAACTTTTCAACTTTACCGCCCCGTCACGCCAGGTGAAGACTCCGTGGTAAAATCAGCAGGTGGGTCGGTCTCCGCGCGGAGAAGGGAGAGAGAAGGGAGCGGAGGAGAATGAGCCAAGTGCGGGGATGAATGCGACGGATAGCGGGGAAGGGGGTGAGTACTGGCTGCCCCATCTTTTCACCCTTGCCACCACTCCCACCTCCAATGCTTCCTCAATGCGGAGGGGTGAAGCGGCACACAGCATATATAGTTCGCCCCGTCCGGCACCACAAAGGGCTTGGGAGGGATTGGGGGAGGGAGAAACACCCTTTAATGCATCAAACCATACGTCTCTCCTCCTTACGCTCTCCCCCTCATGCACGTCGCCCCTCCTCATTCTGCACACTCTTACGTGTTCCTCGAAAACATTACAGCGGAGAAACTGTTCCTTTTTTTGTGACTACCCCCTCGTCCTAGTCTCCCCCATAACGCCCGGATCGCAGAACCCCTTCTTCAACCTCCTAACCCCCATTCCCTCTGTCTCTATTCCATCTCACACTGAAGAGAGAGAGAGAGAGAGAATGCTCACCGCTATCCTTCAAAAACGCTGCATTCACTGGACATTCACGAGTTCCTTTTGTCCCGGTGTGCGTATCATCATTAAGATATCAAGTCCTCGGGCAGGAAACTCGGCCGTCCCGCAACCATTCTGTTCCTTACCCCATTGCTATATTATGCCTCCCTCTCCTATGACTCCTTTTCTTCGTTCGCAGACCTCTACTTATCTTCCAGACCGCTCCGTGGTCCAATTCCCTAGGATTATCATTCCTTCCTCATTCAACGCTGCGTTTTCACAATAAACATTTCAAAATGTGACAACCACACATTTAAATAATTTCGCATGAATTTTCAACGTAGATCTGAGCTTAATCCATTTCACACTTTCCATTTCCTATCACATTTCCTATGAAAACACACACACACATACATACATACATATTTTTTAATTCACTACCATATTGGACTCGGTGCGGAGGAAATGTATATAGAATCAGTCAGTTATATCAGTTATGATTTTCATTCCCCTGATTTCTTCCCCTTTCGATCGAGGACGAAATCTGTGTCCAATGGGGAAATTACAGAATTGGCGTGACGTCACAATATTGCGAGGCTCATACAACCTCAGAGTTAAAAGTTCGTGTATTAGTAGGCATGTGATCCATTGAAAAAATTTTTTGGTTCTTATTACAATATTTAAATTGATCATTTTTCCCACCCAGAAATTCGTACTTATTCATACTTAATAAATTTTGCAAATAGAACTTCATTCCTCGCAAATTTTCTCATAAATAACTTACTTCAGCCATCGTGTGTAAAATGGCTCATTTTTGACAATTCGTCCGTACAAATTTTTCAAATATATGAACAATGATATTTGTTTCATACTGTTATCACTATCCTATGATAAATGGTAAAATTAAACTTTCGCTGAATTCAAAGTATGATTAAACATTAATCAAATATAAAAAAAACCGTAAACATAGTTATTAACCCAGAGATCGTTTTGGTAGGTGATGATAGAGTTCATCCAATACTGAGGTGTTTGAAATTCACACACCAGGGTAGGAGGGCCAGTGCCTTTCCCTGTGCCGGCTATGGTTTCCCAGGAAGATATGGTACCCGAAAAATTACAAATCTTTGGTGGGGTTGTGCGTGCTCATAGAGGCTTGCCCGGGAATTGAATCCGTGCCTCCGATGCCTACCTACCCGCCTACCGGGCTCCACCCCTAGACTACCGTGACCCATACTAATCAAATATATGCCATATTAAATATGTAACGGTTGTCAAGCTATATTCATATGTATTTTGTGAATACTGCTGGGCACTATTATTCCTCCGTTGATTAATGTACATACCCTCTGACTTTCCGACAAAACAAATTTGAATGCAGTTCATTATATTTGCTTAATTTGAGCATCGCATCGGATGAGATAATTATTTTACCTAGAAAGATCTATTAAAACCAGTTTAAAACATAATTACCAAACAAAATTCTTCCACCCACTGCGTTCATTTCATATCTTGGATCGGTGAGCAATGAATTATGCAAAGTGAAACCTAAAACATTTACCATTCTCCCCTTACTTTGTTATTAGGTGAGTGGGATTTCCTCGCCCGCATTTGTTTCACATCTTTTACGATCCAAATCTGCTCCCTCCTTCGTTCGTTATTTAATACTCCTCCTAGCTCTCCCCGCCTTCCATCTTCTCCCTCATCCCCTCCCCGCCTTCCATCTTCTCCCTCATCCCCTCTCCGCTCTTCCCCCACCCCTCATAATCCTCTCCCTCACACCACGCTTTCCCCCTACTCCCACAACACCCGCCACCGTTGCACCACTCCCCGCCTTCAATTTCCACGCATAAATATGTAAATGTCCACATTCCACGGCGACAACAATATCCGGGGCACAACGTCTGCTTGCTCTCCTCAGTCGTCCGCTCAGACACGGATTCTTTGTCCACAGATGGGCGGCCGTTTAAGGTCGAGAGGCGTCGGACAGTGGGAACGGGAAGGGACGCAGGGGCGAGAGGGTTGATCCAGCGGGTCTGCCGACTACGGAGGGAGGGGAAGGGGAGGCGACGGGTGAAGGCGGAAGAAAGACTGGGAGAGAATGACAGAGAGAGTGAGAACACAAGTTGCGTCAAGGGATCGCACGCTTTGTGCGGAGGATTCATTCAAGGGGAGCAATTCACGAGCTCTTTTCTGGCATTACATGGTCCTAAGTCGCACCACGTGTCTAATGGTAAAGTGGGAATGAGCTCCTCACCCATTCCATCATCTTCACACTTTACGACGCCGCCTCCCCCCCCCCCCTTAGACGTATGGTTTTATAAATAGGTGGTAAAATTTCTTTGATGCCTCCATTACGCGACTATTTTCGGATGGAGCGTTGGATTCAACTCGAGCGAGAGCTGTTGAAGGTACAACGACTGTGTATCAAGTAATCCTCGTCACAAAGAAACTAGGTAAGTGTTGTATCTCTATCATCTAGGAGTTCAAAAATAAAACATCAGCACTAGAGAAGAGAGCTTGGGCTAACACCATTTTTTATTTCCGCATCTCATAACGTGAATCGATATCTTTTGAAATCTGATATAACAATCTCCAAGGAGTACCTACCCATTCTGTGCAAAGCATATTCTATGACGGAAAACTCTTTTGACACTTTCGCTCACAAAGCCAAACTACAAATATACTGAGAGATGAGTGATATGCGTGTTTTGCTCTACAGAACACCAACTACTCTCAATATAAACAAAACCCAGATGGCATCCTGTGTACACAGAAAAAAGCAAACAGAAATCCTAATTGCACAAATAAATAAGAAATGAATTCTGTAAGCCTCGAGCTGCAAGTTTATTAGAGTCTACGTTACTGGAGTCTACGCTAATGTGAATCTATCTCATTTAAGAACAAAAGGTTAGTGCTCTCCGTTGGAAACTCAGTAGCATTCGCTAACAGCTCGGACAGCTGCAAAAAATTAGTGCTAATGTCCCATGTACACGTCAATTTACTACGGTGAATTTTATGCCGGAATCTCATGCAGCATAGGATCCAAACGAAATGAATATGAACGAAATGAATCCAAACGAAAGTAATATGAATAAGATTAGAATAATGATGTCAATAACACATGAAAACATAGTAAATTAAAGAATTGTGCATAACTATTTAATTTTGATTTTATTATTTTAGGCAATCTACCGGTTAAGGTAGGTTTTTAGATGGACACAACTATCAAATAAACATTTTGTAACTCCAAACCCCAATCTAGCAATCTAATCTACATCAGGTCCCTCTTCATCTCCGCGTACTTCCTTCCTCCCTTCATCCCATCCAACATCCCCATCCTGTTCCTGCCCTTTCCTTGCTTGCCCAACATTCTCCCCTCTATTACCCTCTTCAACATTCCACTACCGCTCAATACGCCTTTCATGCATTTTTCCTGCCTCCATAGGATTTCTCTCAAAAAAACCCCTCTCCTCACCCACCTTCTCCAGTACTTCCTCATCTGTTTTCCTGTCGGTCCATTTCACCTTCTCCATTCTTCTCCACACCCACATTTCAAAAGCCTCCAATCTACGTCTATCCTCCTGCTTCAGTGACCACGTTTCCGTGCCGTACATAGCTACGCTCCATATCAGAGTTTTTACGAGTCTTGTCTTAACATCCCTACTCAACGTCCCCGTCATCAACTCCCTCCTCCTTGAGAAAGCCTCCTTGCCTAGCGCAATTCTTCTCCTTACGTCCCTACCACTTTGACCGTATTGGTCCAAAACACTTCCGAGATATGTAAACTGCTCTACCTGCTCTATTTTTCCTCTCCTGTTTTAATGTTTAGCTTAGCCTTTTTCTTTCTGGAAAATCGCATAACCTTTATTTTATTAATATTGATTCTCATCCCATATCTATTGCACTGAACCTCCAATCCACTCCGCAATACTTGCAATCCCTTGGCTGACTGAGCAACTAATGTTTGGTCATCAGCAAACCTAACCGATTTAACGAATTCCCCTCCGACTTTCATTCCTAACTCCAGTTCTTCCCATACCTCTTTAATCATTTCCTCCACATATACGTTGAACAGCACCGGTGACAATGGGCAACCCTGCCTTACCCCTCTGCCTAACACTGCCAATCCGTACTCTCCGTTTCCCACTCGCACCTGAGCAGTCTGAGACATGTACAGGTTGTGGATAAGTCTCCTGTCCCTCCAATCCATTCCTATTTTCTACAATATACGCATTAATTGATTTTATTATATTTTATGGAAATTAATACTATAATTAAAGGGCATGGTGATGCAGTGATTATAGCGCGCGAGAAGGGCAATGTCAAAAAAACTCGGACGTTATTTCATGAATTTCTTATCGCTAGTTTATTCCATACTACTCTTATCCTTGCATACTTTTTTCACTTCAGTCAAAATCAGATTCTGTTTCAAACCTACATTTACCGAGACTCCTAATATTACTTACTTACCCTGGCAGTATTTTCGTTCGCTTTACCCTAATATCGACCACCTTTATGCGTGTGCATTTATCTACAACAAAATAAATGCTTTTCGTTTTGATCCACCTGAAAAATCCATGGTTACGTTTCAATAGCTGAATATGAAAGGTGTATCTTATCTGAAGACACTGAAAAGTGCAAAATCTTCTAGATCCATTAGCGTTGCAGTGAAAAATCACCACCAGGGCTAGTTATTAATTAAAATTGGCAATTTTCCACAAAATAAAATTTTAATACGACCGGTTTCGAAGTAACTACATCATCTACTGGTAGACCAGAAGATGATGTAGTTACCTGTACATCGAAACCGGCCGTATTAAAATTTTATTTTGTAGAAAATTGCCAATTTTGATTAATCATGATATTCCACCAAATCGCGCCTGAAACGTCTCTTTTTACCAGGGGTAGTTACTATAGTACCAATGTACTGTGTGATTGCAGAGTAGATAAGAATTCCCAATTGTCATCTGTAGCAGAATATAATAATGCCCATTTTACTAGGAAAATTAGGGAGGCTATTACTGAACTATATGCTCTGGATCATATTTCTCTTATTTCATGTGGGTAATCTAGCCTCCCAATATGGTGTAGACATTTATTATTTTTAAAATGTTTTTCAGCTTCAAATCATAAAAACTATCAAAGGTGCAGCACCTCCCTTTGAGAATTTTTTATTTTTGATGAAAGTGAAATTCTAATATTGTCTCTCTATTAATGTAGAAACGCATACCTCATCAGTAAAAAAAAAACTGTTGAACGACTACACGGATCCCCAATGATATTATCTTGATTATGTTTCAATCAGTTTTATTATATTTCTCTTTCACCAATGAATTTAAAATTTTCTAATGCATTATTAGTTGGTCAATACATCTCATTTACAGTTTCATGATATTTAAATACTGCCCGTTTCACATCCAAATCTATTAAGTAAGCTTCGTCATTTATTTCTGCATAATATATGCTGATTCAAGGAATACGAAGAGGAGAACGAATCAATAATAGTTGGCTGGTTATGATATTCCCAGCGACATTGTCCTGCAGAACCTAAAATAAGTATGAGTTCACTAAAATTTTAAGCTTGTCACCTCTAAAGATTTGACTATATTCCTCCTTATTTACATCAGATAAAGTTTTTTCCTTTTACGTGTAAGATCTATTCGATTTCTGATTAACTTAATATTTCTCTCTTTAGTAATCCTAGAACATCCACAATTGTCTTCTTGGTACCTTAGAAAATATGAGTAATTCATTAAATGAAAATGGGTTACTATTAAAATTTCTTTCTTCTTCTATGTTCCCATATTGGTCATTATCTGGTAATAAACAATACTGCGATGACTTTAATACAATGTGTCGAACATAATAAATTTCAAATATTAAAACGCTTGAAATGCGAATACAAATTTCTCTAGTTTTGAATGACGGTGGTTTTTCTCCTTGAAAATGAGTTTCCAGAATTCACCTACTGCTTTGATTTACTTTAGCTTTGTTTCATAAAAAAGTTTATCTGAATAACTTAAAATTTATGGTGTCACCAAAGAAAGAACTTCATTAAGTATTAAGACTCCTTAGTTTCATCAAAATTTCCCGAAGAAATCATATAAAACTTAAAAACTAATGACTGTACTGAGTACTTACATATTATTTCACCCGAATAATTTAAGACAACACTGAAATGAAATCTAACATTTGATTTGGATCCTTAATTTAATGCAGATTTTGAAGGCACAATAACTAACTAATTCAGTGCAAATTTGAAATTAAATTGACGAAATAAAAATGCGAAATTTCGACAATGAAATTTTTTCAAACAGGTATCAGCAAAAAATACCGCTGTTGATTCATGCCACAAAACCCTGTATCTAAGGATGCACAACAAAAAATCCCAAATTGAATTTTATCTCGTGGACACGTCACCAAATTCGTCGCCTTTTCGTCCCTTATGGTGGCAGAGAGATAAAAAAGATGACTTAAGGGGATAGTTACGGGCAGCATTTGGGAAGAGAGTCGAGGCGTGCCGTTCCATATGAGTGAATAGGGACTCGGTCACCGGGAATCCTGCGCCTAGAAAACTCCCGGAGCCTCATACCCTCTAACCCTCGGCTGTTGCTTGTCCCTTCCTTCCGGTTACTTTTGGGGACCCTCCACGCCATAGATATCCATCAAGTACCCGGTTTAATGATCCGAGGCGTTGCCCGTAGAGTATACGTATACGGGTGTTTAGGCACGCAATCCTTGGCAACGTGAACCGGTAAGCCTTTTGCGTGAAGGGGATCATGGGAAAATATTTCCGGTAGATTCGCATGATCTGGCGTCATCTTTTCCAAAGCGTCCATTAGCTTATAACTTTGACCTTGGCGACTTGCGGGCCTTTGGTAGGAGTGATAAGTAACAATACCTCATCAAATGAGACAATTTAGGAGAAACATAACAGTTTCAGGTTTAAATTTGTGGAATTCCTTCATGATGAGGGTAAAAAAGAAACTTTGTGCTTCCACACAAAGGGAAGTGTAAAGTTTCTTTTTAATCTCAACAATTTGGGAGGCTCGTTTTTGAGTCCAAAACAATACTATCGTATTCGATTGGTTAAGGATTCGTATTTAACGGCAAATGATTCATGGATTTTAACTATTTCATCGGCACCATATAGCTATTTATTTGTAAGATACGTGCGTAAATAATTCAAATAATTCGCAAGTAATTCTTAGTAATAAAAGTGTAGACATAAGGAATAGCATTTGTTCAAATATTCACTTTTAAATATTGTATCGCATGCGAGATGCTTAAATAATATTCCATCATGATCTATTCTTTAAGACAATCTACTCCAATGATTTATTAATTAAAAAAAGTTTTTAGCAATATATTTAAAACATCTAAGCAAAACATAAAGACCTGAAGATAAAAATTTGAACGGTAAGCTTAGAATAGTGAT
This sequence comes from Hetaerina titia, assembly GCA_037158775.1. Lineage (NCBI taxonomy): Eukaryota > Metazoa > Arthropoda > Insecta > Odonata > Calopterygidae > Hetaerina > Hetaerina titia. The sequence continues at coordinate 86,536,554 of CM073773.1, read as the reverse complement.
TAATTAACTACGATGTATAAAAAATGCCGACATATTTCCTTACCTCATTTTCATACCTGGGTTACTTTACTATAGCCAAGTAGAAAACCTGATCAGATAGGGTCCCACAATAAGGGGAAATACTTAAATTTTAAAAACATCAAAGTAGGATATTAAAGGTCACCGCGGACGCTATGAACAAACGCGAGTGTACAGAGAAAAGTATTGGAGGAGCTACTGCCGGATAGGAACGAATTGTGCGAAGGATACCACGGAGTTGTCAGTGCAAGGGATAATGATAGCATTAAGAGATATGCGAGGAAGAGGATAGCTTAAGAGTGTTGCTAAAAATATTTCTCCATTTGATATCTTGCAATGGTAATAACGACTATTTCAAACTTTTCTCGAAACGAGTACACCTTAGGAAAAATTGGTCTCACCAACTATGCACTGGAAAAATATGATAGATTTTCATCAAATTCAAATCGTATCATTATATTTTCGAATTGTTTACGGGTGTTTTTCTTCCGGTTTATCACAATCCACGTGATACCGCCTTCACTACTCACCAGGAAATAAAAAAAGAGCAATCTAAAAATGTGGCTGGAATGCTTTTCAGCAAAAACGGAAGAGTGAGCGGAAAGAGTTCTTTTTTAATGCATCCCTTCATTCCAGTGTTACAAAGGTGGCCTCGTCTCCACGAAAAATCTTTGAATCCCGCGGAGCAAAAACAAAGACAATCGCTGCACTTCACCGTGCAGTCGCTCGGCAGTTTTTACGGGGAGACAGGCGTGAAAATGGACGTTCCTCATTGTTGGGATTAAATGGGGAGATAAGCGAAGAGAGTCGCATCCAAAGATCGCCTTCTTCTTCTCCGCTATAATTTTCGTTTGAAGTCACAAACGCAAAGATGAATGTTCAAGGGCCTTCTGTGAAACATGATGAAGAGGCACGTGTGGGACGCCCCTATTTTGTCTTCATTTTAGACTAGAATAGCATATAAATTTTATTTTTTTTAGAAGTGACCCTGTGATAAAAAATCCCTATTCCGAAACTATTTTTTATCCAGGTAATATTATCACAGTGGCCATATTGTTAAGCATGTTAACGGCATCATAAATAAAGACGTTAAATTAAAAGCGTTCTCTTTTTGATAATAAGATAATATTAGTTTTTTTGTATGATTTCCGATCTCACAGTTACGTATGATTTCTAGTACTTCGTAACTTAAATTATGCTCTTAAATATTCTTTTTTACAAATTATTTATCTCTTGAATATATTATAGGAACCACATAATTTGAACTGCTTTAGAATATAAAAAAATATTACGTTTTGTAAAGAACATATGAAAAGATTCCTGGTATGTGGCATGAGACAGTTGGTTTACGTAATCAGGGGTTTTTTTTTGACATTCCCACTCGAGAAGAATTGTCTGGAGAAAAATTTAATTGAATAAAAATAAAGGTAGAAAAGATATAAAAATAATAAACTGGAGAGTTTTCAGATTATGTGCATTCAAGAAATTCATTATTCTACCGACGGAAAAGTTATAACAATATATTACAACTCTTGGCAGATATCTTAGCGATAAACAGAAAAATGAAAGGTAGTAAGTCCAAACTAAATAGACATGAAATACTATCATATTATACTCAGGAGGTTTATAGGAATTGAAGGTATACTATTTACATAATCCGAAATTAATGAGGGGAATTAAAAGTAGAATTAAGGGATGTTTGTCTCAATTACTATAAAAGTAAGGAAGACATGAAAAAGTAAGGAGGTGTTAGTTAAAATAATAATTGGTATTCAAATGGTTAAGGTAGGTTTTGGATGGAAAAATACTAAACATTGCTATATTTCCTATCTTCGTCTAATAGGATACACCGGGCATCCCAACCGAACGCACTAAAGACACAAAATAACCATAATTTCATATGTTTGGAAATCTCACAATAATGAGTTTAAAAAGACACCAGCTGATAATCCATGAATAGTTTAGTAGGACCTATGACGCTGAAGCATTTACCGAGATACACGACGGATCTATGTTTAATGTGATATTTTGGTATGATTTTTATTTTGCAATAGTAAATTTTTCACTTCATTTGTTTTTAATAAGTTTTGTCGATTCTGGAAAATTTAATTTGTATTTGAAATTTGATTTGCACAATTGTAAAACTGTAGACCTATTACTTTTGTTTTGTAATTTATTAAAAATTTCATTTCTATCATTATTTTTCTATAATTAACTAACTATTTCAGATGTAGCAAAGAAAAAGTATTTCGGTTTGAAAAGTCGTTACTCCTCAAAGAAGCTTTCCACTATGGAAACCATTATTTAAGTTGAAGGAGCGCAAACAGAAAAAGATTTTTTCTGATGGACGGAAGTTAGAGGCTGTTACGATCGACTTTTAAATGATAAAGTGTGGCTTTTATTATGTTTGCGTCGTTAATTAAACGATAATACCGTAATACATTATTAAAAACTATTTTCAAAGTTTACCAATAGTATTTCATCTATTCATAGATAATACGACTTCCGATATAATCAGAATTTTTATTTTTCAAGAGAGAATTTATATTTTAGCTAGTCTCAAAGAATTGCCAATTTGGCTTTCTTTTTGGGCGTACGATTAACATTTTCAATCATTTGTCTGATTTTCGCTATGAATCATGGTGAATAAATTCTCAACTTATCGGTTAAAAGCACCATCACAGAATTTTTCATGATTTTTGGTAAATCAAGTACCAGAGCATGCAAGGAAAATCTTTTAAGGGTCACTGACCGGCTCCTCGAGTGCGTCAGAAGAAAATCCCATTTAAAAGTAATCACGTCAAATTTTGATTGCCTAGTGGTGTCCTTGTAGACATCACCAAAATCAATGTTATGCAGAACTGGAGAGCTTGAGAGCAGCATTTGCAGAAATAAAACATGGTTAAAATCTTCGAATATCTTTCTTGAGTAAAATAGAACAAAAATGGCGATTTCTTCTCGTCAATTCTCAGGAGAGATATCTTTTTTGAGATCGTTTGTGCTCTAGTAGCGATAATAAATCCTGATTTTAAGCAGGAAAATGTATCAGTTTTGGAAATTAAATTTTTGAAAAAGATTAAAATGCAATTAAACATCGGTTGGTAGTTATAAATAATGTTCTACTATAAGTTGGTACGCACGACTGCTTAAAATTATCATTATTCACAACGTAACTACAATAGAGTGCTTAATTATCTAGATCATTTCCCTGGAATCCACTGCAATTTGTGTGTTAGGGGTGGAAACACCAAGGAAAAGGTAAGGGAAATTATAGAACGTAACAAGGTTTGGATCAGGTACGGGAACATTTAATTCGTCATATTTTCTCGTAATGTTCGAAGGGAAAAATCCTTAATCTATTGGCTTTAATATGCAAACACGCCTCCTAATTATAAGGATACAATTTATATTCCAACCCGGCCAAAATATAAAAAAAAATTTCAATCTAGCATTTAAAATGTCGTACCTGGTGCCCAAGGTTTTACAGGCAGACTTTTAATTATGTAATCATAATTTTTAATGACTAGGGGCACCCTACGTGAACTCCATATATCCATCCAAGTAGTATGCACAATTTCGCAATAGTTGAATGGAAAAAAATCAGACAAATCTTTCGGTCTACGTAATACGTAGCCTATTCTGAAAGATGAAAGATTAAACCACTATCTGAAACGAGCAACTGGATATATTGCAGCGAAGGTGCACTGGCAATATGCGAGAACGCAGGGAACGGTGAAGCAAGATGCAGAAAAGGGTCGAATTTATAAAAAAAACACTCGTTAGAGAACTATTTAGACCAATCCAGGAAGAAATAATTCATATTCTTAGTCAAGCGCTTCAAAGAAATCTCTCGCGTTCACTGAGCTCGTGGTCAAAACCTCTTCCTCGGATACAGCGGAGGGAATAAAGTAATGACCTCTCCCCATATAGCGTGTCGGATCAGAAAAAGGGATCCGGAGTATAAATTTCCCGACGGAAAAACGGAAGGATTTCTCTCTCTCTCTTTCTCTGGGAGAGAGAGGTCCACGGAGACGGGAGGTCCAGTCAGTCATCCACACCTAAACAATCTTTCAAGGGAAAAGACCGAGCCCTTGGAAACGGAGCGACGCGGAGGGGTTGAGCCGCGGGTGGAGGGGAGTGGTTGGAGGGCGGGGCGGAGGAGGGCGGCGGGGGATTGAGAAGAGAAGAGGGGAACCGTCACCGGCCGTCACGGGGGAGTGCGGCAACAGAGCGCGAGCAGCGGGAGAAAAAGCGCGGGAAGGACTGTAACCATGGGGATTATAAAGGCAGCGCGGGCGACAAAGACGCGGGGGGGAGAAGGGGAGGTTCTCAGGGAAAAGAGTTGAGGGAGTGAGGGTTCGTGACGAGAGCGAAGAGGACGAGGGAGAGAGGAGAGGTAGGGGGAGGAGAGGGGGTAGGAAAAAAAATTGGCGGGCGCGAGGGGAGGGAAAAATAAGTAGTGGGAGAGGCGGGAGAGTCGCAGGCGGGGCGGGTGGTTGGACGAGAGAGGAATAAGGAGAAGCGGGAGATAGAATGGAAAGACAGAGAGGGAGAAGGGGAAAGGACGGAAGAAAGGACAGGGGGGATCGGGGCAAGAAAACAAAAGGGACATAAGGACGGAGAGAAGAGAAGGCGGGGAGAATATGCCGAGTAAGGAGAGAGAGGGAAAGGAGAGATGAAAATGGAAGAGGATCGCCACCACCCGGGCGATGGTGACGCCCAGGGGACGGTGAAGGGAAAAAATTCGAAAAAAAAGAAAGATATAAGAACGAAAAAATACAGACAAGGATGCCGCCTCGATCCTTCGGCGTTCTCTTGGCGATCCTCGTGATTTTTTTTATCTCCGCACACAGAGAACACACCCCTCCTATGTGTGTCTGTGTGTCAAGAAACCTGATTTTTTTAGAGAGATAAGGGAGGAGTGTGAAATAGAAAGAGAAGAGTAGGCGGAAGATGTTCTAAAATTTAGAGGAAAAAAACCGGCGACCGGAGGATTATTATTTTTTAGCATCCCTCCACCGTTCCCCATGCTGAATGCACGACAACCTACCATCCCTCTCGCGAGGGAGAGTGGGAAGGAAAAGTGGAGGATGAGGGGAAGAGAGAGGAGGGTGGATTGAGAGACGCAAAGTGGGGTAGGGTAGGGGAAGGGTTATTGAAGGGTGTAGAATGAGGAGAGGATGAGTGGGAATGGAGAGGTGGAAAAAGGGAGTGGCAGTAGAGAGAGAGAGAGAGGGAAGGGGAAGATTTCGGTTGCCAAGGGAATCGGAGGGAGTTCCTTCACATATTTTTTTTCCCTTGTTTTCTCCTTTTTTCCAGTCAGACCACCACCACCTCCTCCTCCTTTCCTTAACGGTAACGCAAAAGTATCAATAGCTCGACGCTTGCATATAGGGTGATAACAAATGAAAGGAAAAACTATATATATACATATATCTAAAAATGTATATACATAGGAACCCTGCATATACACGAGAGAGACCATTCCACGAATTTCAAATTCCCTCTTCCTAGGGCACGAATACTACTCGGAAATTTTTCATCCCATTTCCCTCTCTCCCCCTCCCGCCCCGCTTCCACCTTTCCCCCGTTCGCGCGTGCATGTGCATCGCTTCCGTGCCTCCCCCACCCACAAAAGAGAAAAAAAAACCTCCCTTCGGCTTTTTTAGTGACTCTCTCCTCGTTTCCTATTCTTCCCTCTCATTTTTCTCCCCGGACCCTCTCTCATTTTTACTGCAGTGATTCCCTCCCCCACTTCCCTTCATCCTACCCGTCCCGTTCTCCTCCCTCCCCCCGTAGCAATACGACGCACTCTGTCGAAGTAAGCGTAATTTCAAATGAACTCTCGATACAAGAGGAAGGTGATGGCGGCGATGGATTGGTGGGGGAGGGAAATGGGAGACGTGAATGGGGGAGAGAACCGTGAGGAGGGGAAAGCCAGGGGAAGACGGAAGGGGGTATTCTCGACGAAGGAAGGGTGAGTGGGGGTGGGGGGTTAGGACAGTGATTTTAGAGCGAAAAATTATGCAGGTCGATAATGACTGAGCGAGTAGCGGCGGTGTGAAGTAGCGATGAAAAGATTAAGAAGCCCATCCCTGGCAATGAATAATTACGACAGAGGAAGGTTAGAAGATATCTGCAAGGGTGGTGTGTGTGTATATGTGTGCGCGTGACAGAGAGGGAGAAAGGGTAAGTGTTGCGAGGGAGCGGGGAAGAGAGAGAGGGATGGTACAGGGTAGACGTCTCGTCGTCGGTTTTCCGAGTCGGAAGGGCCTCGCCACGAAAATAGTGAGCGATAGATCACGTTGATTGATTGGAATTTCATGAATAATGATGAGACGAAATCGATTGACGAAACGCTCCCACGCGGCAGGAGGGCAAAAGAGAGAGAGAGAATGCCTTGTGGTTACCTAAGACTACCGCATAACCCTTTGTGCACCACGGGCGAAGGTGAGAAAATTAATACGCTCGAAGAGGAGATGTCGGAAATGACACGCGAAATTAAGTTACGCCGCAGTGTTGAAAGGTGCGATTTCCTACAACAATTCAAAACAAATTACAGAGCTGGCTGAATAATGGAATCCTGGACTCTTCAACGACTTCAACGCGACGTAAAATATACATAATCATGACCGAGCACACAAGATCATAGTTGGAAAAGTTTTTATCACCTTGGGTTCAATAGTCGTATGGAATATATAGCCTGTGCATTTCTTCCTCTTAATAATTCACACTGCCAATGCGCTTTTTTTACCAACGCGACAGGAATATTAATTCAGAGAAAATAACTTCTTGAAGCGATTTGATATGAAGAATATGATAGTACAATGATAATGATAGCCAAATGTGAACAGTGTACTCACAAATGTTTTCCTGCGATGATTTTCGTTTTACTACAAGACACATAAAAATATACATCATTATAAAATTGTTATTCGTATCTTCACAGGTAGTAGTGATATAAAAAGAAGTATGGTTTCATAAGAATTTAGCACGGTGTTGAGTAAACTTTATTAACGATATCGGCATGATGTTTGATATTTCAGTCTGCGCATATAAAAAAAATAACGAATATACTTTGTGTATGTATATTCTGTTCATCCAACTGTTAGCGGTTATGAATTAAACATTATAATATTACCAGTATCGATGATATTCATTATACATTCTTCCTAAAATTCAATAGCATAATCCAATTGATCTGTCGTTTCCAGAAGACATTTGCGAACAGGAAAAAATTAAACTTTATAATATGGATCTATTGATATAATTCAGTGTACATGTATTTCCATGCTTGCTAAAACTCAATTAGATATCTGTTTGACATCTAGTTTACATTAGAATGTGCCATTAGGAATAAATTATTAATCAAAGTCGCTAGGAAACTATATTAGAATTTCTTTTGCCCTTTTTCGAATAATCTCATGTACCATAAACACGATCTCAAGCCAAAACTGACTTCGACAAGAATACGGTCATTTAATCGAAAATGTAAATAGTAATAGGCACCACTCCATTTCTCTGCATTAGTGTATATGCATTCCAAGTACGTTATCAAATATAAGATAATCGGATTAAAAATCGTCATTTACCGGAATAATTGGCCCCCGGTATCACAAAGTACGTACGCACGACACATAAGAGGTGTGAATCCAGCAATGTTTTTTGAACAAGGACATTCTCTTTAGACTCTGAAGATGCCAGTGGGAGGACACAAGGGAAAGGATATCACTAGCAGAGGTTAGTAGAGAACAGGGCACGGTGCGATATGCAGGGGACGGGTAGGCGGAGACGGAGAAACCGAGAGGATGGCCTTGTCGGATGGGAACCTACGGCTCATCCCCTGATTAATTAGACCTCCGAACGCTCCCACGGACCCAAACAGAGCCGAACCTGAGCCGCTGGCAGCTGCAAAAGCGCCCCACTCACTCGGAACCGAGACCGCAATCACGTTTACCCGCACACCTCAATTCTCCTCCTCCATGCTTCCGCGTCCCTTCCTTGCCGCTGCACTCGAGGTGCAGGAGCGGTGGCGGGGGGCAGGAACGGGGATTATATATCGAGGCCTAGCGGAACGGGACGGGAGACACGAAAACCACCAGATATCCCGAAAGGTATTTGGGAGTCAGGGGTCGGGGACATGACTTCATATTCGTAATCAGTGAAACAGATGAATGCTAACGTGTACATCGGCAGATATTTCGTGGGGCATGAATATGAACACGGGGATGAGCATGTGGAGGCGACATGAGGAACCGAATGAGGGGATCAAATCAGTAGGGCCGTCGCTAAACCTCTAGAGGATATGAAGAAATTGAAACGACTAAGGGGGAAAGGAAAATTGGCATGCTAACTGAAAGTAGATCATTGTTTTGTCACCAGTGTGGTTGCGGCGATAACGGAATCCCCGGACGAGTCGTTCAGGCTTCCCTCATGTGTCCCATGTACATCATGTACATGTACATGTTCATCCCATGTACAAGTGCACCATGAGTGCAAGATGGAAACGTTGGCGGTATGAAATACGCAACGGAAATGCATAGAAAAGGAGGCAGGGCCATGTGGAGGTGGGCACTTGTGTAAAACGAGTACTTAGCAACTTAAAGAAAATTGAAATATGATATGAACCATATGACCTAAGCAACAATCCATGAAATGCCATCGTTATTTAAATTACTTCTAATTCACATTTAATTATCAACAAGATCGCCGCACATACATCAAAATATAACGCGCCACATACATCAGCATTCAATTGTATTTCTACTTCTAGACTTAAATGCTATAGAAACGACAAGGAATCACTTTCCTCTATTTGAAAATTATACTCCCGTATCCATGAATAGCGATAATTCGGGCTTTTTCATTAGGGTAAATATCGAATGAAGTCGTAAGAATTAGAGCGAAAAGTGTATGGTTGAACAAAAGGACTCACCCGGGTTCTATTGTTCTGCAAAAATATATTTTGAAACACTATATTTATAGCTTCGTTTAAATAACACCCAACCAAAAAACTGTAATGAGCCAGAAGTTTGGGTTGATGGGCGAGGGGTTGCTCCTCACAGTAAGCCCAAGAGCGAGTGGAATTCACTCATCAGGGTAGGAGAGCATCACCCAAAATCGAATTCGGTCTCTCGGGTTAGTATCCCGTATCAATATCCACTGACTACCACGACCACGAATTTTCAATGCATTTAACGAAAAAATACTATACGGGGAAAGGAACTGAGTTCATTTGCGAAGACGAAAACACTCTAGTATTTATTTCTTATGTTTATACATAGAACAAATACATATAGCTAAAGTCCCCTCCTGCTGCAAACTTACTGTGTGAGACCACTTGATAACTAGCACTCATCTCCAGGGGCAAGGCGAAATTAGAATTCCAAGTTGATGCGAATAATTTTAATTTTCGTTAAGAGTTTTGTCTTCTTAAGGGACGGCCAGCTCTTTGGGTATCTATCTAGGGGGACGGATATTAAGGTGTCTAATTAAAATCCAAACTTTCGACGCCACAAATTTTCTGACGTTTAGCAAAAGTTAGGAAGTGTCATTAGCAAATAAAAGTACCTTAGAAATACATTTAATCCATAACACCTGCTTATGGATACTAGATAGTACATACTTGATGATATTTATGAATGAGATGAATGAAAAATAACAAATACGAATTTAATTTTAGCATTGATATAAATGAGAAATGCCTTCACATAAGAAGTACGAGGTGAGCTAAAAAATTAACGGGAATTTTTTCATTTTGCGTGATTGGAGAGTCCGATTGTCAAACTATTTTTTATTATGTTGGTATACATGCCCCTGAAGTATGATAAAACTTTCAGCTGTTTTCATTGTAGACTTTGTCTGTGACAGCCACTAAGGTTAGACGTGTTTTATGAGCTCGGCGATTTTCATTTGTTAAAAGAAATGGATCAAAGAATTTGTATCAAATTTTGCGTAAAAAATGAAATAAAGTGTAACAAAGTGTGTGAAATGTTAAAAAAGGCATATGGTGAGTCTGCTATAAGTAAATCAAGAGTTTACGAGTGGTATAAGCGTTTCCAAGAAGACCTTGAAGATGACGAACGCCCTGGACGCCCCAGCACATCAACAATCGACGAAAACGTGGAAAAAGTGAAAGAAACGGTTATGAACGATCGCCGAATCACAATTAGAGAGGTCGCTCGTATAGTTATTTTTTGCCTAATCGCAGGAAAATATCACCAAAAAATGAGCACTTGAGTTCAGACCCAGCTAGGAAAAAATAGTAACAGGAAAATTGATATTAAAAATAATTATTATTGTAATTCGCACATTCTAATGGTTTGTTACAAAATACCAAGAATTGAAAGCACCGAAAACAGCATCTTTTAAAAGAGAAAAATTCTTATTCTACAGTACAAATCGAAAAGAGACGAAATACTCGATACATTTTATCTCATGAATCACACGCTAATTAAAAACGTAATTATAAAACAATATTTCTAGTACGAACGAAACAGCATCTCAAAGCAACGTCACAATAAAATTATGGGACTTTCAATCTATGAACATTTCAGAATTAACAAAAGAGCCGATAGTTTGAAATCAACCGGCTGCGATTCGTTTGATATGCCTATACGTGTATTTTATAAGCGTTATTAGGTGAAGTGCAGCATTATTCAAAATTTAAAGTGCTCTGAATTGAATACTGTGATCCCTAGGAAAAAAAACATATCCGGGTAACCAAAAAATAAAATAAATTGCCCTCAGAAATTACTTTTTAGGGCATGAATTTTAATGAAAGAGTGAACCCACTTTTTAGGAGAGTTCCTTCACACAACTTCTAGCATTATTGAATCCAATCGCCGATCGTAAACTCTTCGTCAAATATGGATACAGCTTGCGATAAACCTAGGGAACACGACATAAACGCATCGCGCACTGCAATTTCTGCATCGTTCACTTCCATGCATCGCACTAAACGTACCTATGAACGTCCACATTCGTCAAACAAAAACAGAATGGAAAAAATGATACGCATGCACCCAGACGGACGGACAAAGAGGGACCAAAAATGAAGCATTAATGATTCCGACGGAGCTTCCCAAGGGAGGGCAGAAAGCAACAAGCCTGGGGAAGACGATAATGCAGCAGCACGGAGAAAGGGTGAGCGTGTGTGTGTGTGTTTTGGAATAAGAGGAGGGCGGATTAAGATATGTTTGCGGAATATGCAAATCAGACGCAGGACCAGGAGAAGAGTGGCGTTGGCAGCGGGAGACAGGGATTCAGCATAGTGTCTCCCTATCAAGAGAATGGAAATGTACGCTCACAAAGGAGCCACAGAACCCCACGCTCCAATTGTAACGGACAGTGAGCCTCGCGAAACCGCAAAATAGTGTTGTTAAAAAAAAAGAAACCTGACGATTGGTCGGGGGAGGGTTGGCAAGAAGTAATTAGTCATTCGGCGTCGTGGCCACGGTCTTCTTCTTGCACCATCCTCCTTCCCATGATGCACCGAGGATGCGGATGAAGACAGCATCGACTTTTTCTCTGAAAGTGCAATGCCAATTTTTTTTCTTTTCACATCGGAGATGGCATCCAATGATTCAGAACTCAAATGGTTCCCCTCTTGGCTTTCTTTAGCATTCCCAGCTCTCATTTTTTCCCTCGAACATTCGGGTTTTGACTATGAGGGAGGGGAAAAGAGCACCTGGAGCACCACTAGTCTCGAAGAGGGATTAAAATTTTTGAATACTATATGAATTTGTGTCGGTGGTGAATTCAAAAATCTGTTAGGTTTGTGAATGATATAGCTTTAGTTTAACCTGACCGCCTGGTGGTAACAATCATTACTGAGGGCATTAGAAAATGATTGTGATAGGTATACAATGAAAATCAACGGATCAAGAAAAAAACAAAGGCTGTGAGGTTTTTGAAAACAAGGAAAGCTAAATTAAAGAACAAAATAAGAATTAATAAGAGATAGGCAGGCATAGGCATAGGCAGATAGGCAAAATAAGAGCAGGAGTGAGAAAGAGATTACCTATTATCGAAGAGTTTTGGACTAAGGTGGTGGTAGTAAGGATGTAAAAAATATAAAATGAGTTTGGTAAATAATCTACAAATCTTACATCCAGCGATTGACCTCAAAATAATCTAAACTAAAAATGAGTTAAATTCTTGATCCATACGGAAGGAATCGAGAGGGGTCAAATCTTATTCCGAAATATAAGAAAGTGCGATATTTAAGATTCAAGGCAAAAATTATATTTTAATGTTAATCACCCAAATACTACACGTCCACAATCGAATATTATTTTCTGATACACTCTTTTATCCAAAAATGTTTACAAAAAGAAAAATTAAAACTAGTTGTAATTATTGTAGCACACGAACAAAAACAGAAGTGAGTGAGTAAAAAATGGGCGAAGGAGAACACTTGGGCAGAAATGGAGAATAAATACACAGACTCACGTAAAATCGTCCATTTTGAGCCACTGGGTGACTGATCGTAATGCTTGTAAAACGTTGTCATGATAAACTTAGTAGCGTATCAAAAATATTAGAGCAGCTAGGCTGGAAATCACTCACGGAGGAATGATTAAACTATAGATTAAATCTCGTGTATACGTACATTGGAACGACGTCTCTTTAGCGGTGATGTTGAAAATTTTTATTACCCTCTTCCAATATGTGATCTACCCATTGAAACTCTCTAGAGAACTGGAGATCATCTTCCCAGTGATCCTCTTTACTCTCCTTTACTTTGCTTTCTTATTTAATCAAATAAGTTTGAAATAGTTCACCCTTCCCAACTATAAAAGAATTTGTATTCTGTAGCGGAGAATTAGCTGTAGTTCACCTTCGCGAATATATTTCTTTGGATGATCTTGGACATTCTGCGGCAAATGTTAATAAATGTGGAAGTGTGATGCCAAGTAAAAGACAAAAAATTAGAGGAAAGACCAAACTTAAGATGCCCTATAAAATGGTGCTTAGCCATAAGGAGTTCCTGCAATGACGCTATGCATTCATATTACGAATAAATGACGTCATCATTCATTCGTAATATGATCGGGTACCACTGTCAGGTAGTAGAAAATAAAGTTATGGCGATCTACTCAACATACTGGGGGATACATACAGGAAACGAAGCATATCGTGTCTTACTAAATTTCGCTTGGTGATAGTGATTTCACTCCATTCTCTAATTTATATCTGATTGATGAAAGCAGCAGTGCCAATGACTTTACAAGAGATATAAACAACCATAAACACATTAATCCACCCGAAGGTCGGTTTCGTAGGTGATGATAGAATTCACCCAGTACTAAGCTCGACGGCGTGTGAAATTCACACCAGGGTAGGGGGGCCAGTTCCTTTCCCTATGCCGCTTATGATCTTCCAGGAGGATCTGGTACCCGAAAAATCACATAGCTTGGGTGGAGCTGCAGGTGCCCAAAGTGCCTTGCCCGGGAATCAAAACCGGACCCTCCGGTCAGTAGTCCAACGCTGTAGCCCTGGACTACCGCGACCTACCAATAGACATTTATGTTCAAAATATTTTCATTTTCGACGAAAAACAGCGCTGCCTTCTTGCTTGCTCCGTAATTAGATTTAGAGGAGGCAACAAGATGGCTTTTGCGCTATTTGGGATGGATGGGAAAGGAGGATGGTTGGAGAGACACTCGGCGTCGACATTAGCCCACTCTTAACGAATGGCGCCAATTGGTCCGCAGTTCAACGTCCCATCCGACGTACGGCGTACTCACTCAAAGTGCTCTCCACAAAGAACCTCAAGTAGGGATCGGGATAACATTGAGAAAGATTTGTCACCTCCAAGATTCGAACCCGGGCCCTCTAGGTGGGAGGACAGTACGCTAGCCACCACACTCTCTCGATCATCCGCTTACTCCGCGTATTGGCATTATGAGGGTTTCGGGAACATGTATAGTATAATTATGTGCTTGTGGTAAAGGGCGATTTCGAACTCGGTTGACATCTCGCGGATTCGTTCGCTGCAGCTCGCGCCACCTACGCTCGCAAAGTACGCCGAGAGATAGTAGTCGCCTCATTCGGAGTGACAAATTGATGCGGACATTATTCGCAACACCCTTGCCGTGCCGTCGAGGCGAGCAGTCTCCTCGAGCTGGCTCGCATACGGCCGCGCTTCCATCTTCCGCACCGTGTGACTGCGCCCCCCCTGAGCCAGGGTAGTCGGCTTTCCTCCGTGGTCGGGGGTCGGTCCGGCGGCGCGATCTTTTCTCCCCCACGCACCCGCCCACCTGCCTGCCGTCCCACTTGCTCGTCGCGCGGGAACTCCTCACGGCCTGATGATTGCTTTATGCAACACTTAGTTCTCGAATTAACTAGACTTGGTCTTATCGGCCGCAATGCCCACAGAGCTAGTTTCCAATTAGACCGCGAGTCGACGTACCCGCCATGCAGCGAATCCCATATTCAATCCAATTAACGGCCCACTCCCGCGCCGTCGACCCCTATGGACCATATACACTTAGGCCTACGTCCATTGATTCCGCTATAACTCTCCCCTCCCACCCGGCGATTTATTCCCATCAGTCTATGGCTTCCCGCCGGGACGAATTATATTCGATAAACGCTTCTACGTGCATATATTACGTCCCTTCGCTCGACATGAGAGAGATCTTTACTAATGGACCGATTTAAACCGACTGAAGATGATGAGCACGAGTGCGTCTCTCTTCCTAAAATTATTCGGCAGCCCTGCTGGAGTGCCAGGGTCACGAGTCGCGCGAGGAGAAATATGAAAATCCCACACCAATGACATTTTATTGCGGATCATTAATTGGATTGGAATGGAAAGCGACTCAAATGTTAATATTCCACTGATTGATGATATTTTTAGTTCTAATGAATACCTACAACAGTAATGTGTCAAATATAATTTCTAAGTATCGCAAAAAATCAAGTTCTTTTTACAAAAGCTACTATTTCATATGAAACTTTGTTCTTTTATGTGGAAGTATAGCTGATGCATTCATGTTACTAAATGTAATATATATAGTTTTCAATTAAATATAGGAAAAATTATAATAAATTAAATAAAAGAAAAAATGCTAACTTTATAAAAGAAATAATGGCCGAAGAGAATGTTTTCTCCGTAAAGTAATAAATCAATTTTAGTACCTTACAAGTCACTGCTAGGGTGTGTCGCAGGGGATGAATACACACCAGACTAATTTTGACCCGGATATGATCATACTGCTGACGGATAATGTTATTCTGATCCCTTACGGTTCGTGGAAAAAATGACATCTTAAATATATCTGCTCTACTCTTGATCTCTCTAATTTTATTGACACGATCTCTCCTACCGTAGTTCGATGGGGGTAATAATACATTTTTAACAACACTGCTAAAGAGACGTCCTTCCAATTTATGCAAGAGATCTTATCTGTAAATTAATCTTTGCTCCATGAGTGATTCCCAGCGTAGCAGCCCTAATATTTTGGATACACAATTAATTTTATCGTAACAACGTTTTACAAATCTAGCTCCTCTAGGCTGCACGCGACCCGATTCGGCAAACAATCCAACTTCGTGAGGATCCCATATGCTTGCAGCACATTCTAACTGAGATCTAACCAGCGAAAGAATACATTATTTCTCTTTGACCTTTTCATCACATTTACCAGTAATTTTCTAATAAATCCTAATTTTTTGTTAGCTTGCCCACATATTCCCTTAGCATGTGTTTCACCCAAGAGAAGCTATGAGTGAGGGTAATGGCTAGGTATTTAATTGAGTCTACACATTTCATTTCATTATTCCCAATGCAATAGGCGTTCGGGAGGGAATCGCCCTTTTTCCAAAAATTCATCACTATACACTTTTCAAAGATCAGTTCTCATTTCCTCACAACCAAAGTCAACACCAGCGTTGCATGGCATTAACGTCATCTGATAAAGCTGCTGTGCCCTAAGGATAACGGATATCACGGTAAACCACTGCATCATCGGCAAATGAACGTATCTTACTAGTGACTACGGAGTCAATGTCGTTAACGTAAAGTAGGAATAAAAGAGGTCCGATAACACTTCCCTGGGGAACACCTGAAGTAATTTTACTGCATTTGAGCGAACTCCAGTTATGACTACTCGTTGAACCCGAACATTCAAAAAATATATAATCCGGTATTTTCATCTATGCCATATAAAAGTGGATGAAAGGCGTACAGAGATGAAGAGGGACCTGATGTAGTTTAGGTTGCTGGATTGGGTTTTGTTTGGAGTTAAAAAATGTTTATTTGATAGTTGTGTCCATCCAAAAACCTACCTTAACCGGTAGATTACCTAATAAAAAATCATATGCTTCTAGCTTTGTCAGTTATTTACTATGAGGTAATTTTTTGAAAGATTTCTTAAAATCTAGAAAAATTGAATCCACTAAAGCATTTTTCTCTCCCGAAATAAGAATATCATGAACAAAAAACGCAAGTTGTGCCTCGCAGGAACTATCCTTTCGGAATCCTTGCTGATTTTTCATTAATAACTCTTGATTATCAAGGTATCTCTCAATTAAACTAGCAACACTATGTTCCATAACCTTGCACGAAATAGATGAAAGAAATGGGTCTATATATATTATGATTATTTTTATATTATTATGATTATTTTTATATTATTATGATTATTTTTATATTATTATGATTATAGGTATATATACAGTATAATAACCCCGCAGAATAATGTAAATATGTATAAAAATTTAGTAAAAGTCTCACGGAAGCAAATAATAATTTATAAGGAGTTAGCACTCGTATACAAAGACAAAAACACAGAAACACACAAAAAAATAAAAGAAACTCACTGGGTTTCGAATTTTTGGTGATCCGTATGTATACTCGTATATACACGTATGTATATATATATAGATATATATAGACCACCGCGACCCGCTTTATATATATATATATATATTATTTATTTATATATATATATTTATATATTTATATTTATTATATTTTTATATATATATATATAAAATTCACTAAATAGTCATAGCAAACACAGAAACTAAAACATATTAAAGAGGGACTCACTAGTTCTCGAATTTTCGGTGGTGCAACCACCTTTCTCAAGAGGAATTGTTCCTAATTCCTCTTGAGAAAGGTGGTTGCACCACCGAAAATTCGAGAACTAGTGAGTCCCTCTTTAATATGTTTTAGTTTCTGTGTTTGCTATGACTATTTAGTGAATTTTATTGTGCACGTTCGTGGCTTTTCCAAGAAAGTGCATATATATATATATATAGACCACCGCGACCCGCTTTATATATATATATATATATATATATTCTATGGCGCCGTCAATAATAAATTACATATTATTGTGCCAAAGCAATACGTACTTTCTTTTGTGTAGGCTTCAAATTATACTTCACCAACATTACAAAAATAATTTAATGTTCCTACAATTTAGATGAAAGGAAATGGGATTTTGTTCGTTATCCTTCCAGATGCTGCCAATGTAAGTAAACTCACTACGGGCTTTCACAGATTATTTCGAGGAAATCCATCCTACTTCATTCCAATAATCAAGCAAGAGAGAACGGTAGGAGACTGGATAGGTGGAGCGAGATATTGAACGATCATGGAATGGAAGTATAGTGTCCCGTCCACCCACAGGGGTTCGCTCGGCAGGGGGGCCGTCCGAAGTGGAACTAATCTGGGGGTGCGAGGGTACAAGCAAGGGGATGCGACCGGAGGGAATGAAGGGAAATGAAGGATGAAGGATAGGCGTACCCCTCGACCAAGCTCCAAGATTTGCCTACGTCATCGTTTCCATGACGCACAGCAATGACAAATGCATCCCATAATTTCGTTTCGCTCGCAGTGTGTTGCAATCAATGCCATTGTTGTTCGGGAGATGTAGCTACTAACGCACTCTTAGCTTATCGTAAACATATGACCCCGTATACTATGAAAATGTACCGTCGTAATAAATGAAGCCATCAATCGTGCAGTCATGATTATCATGGAACATTCACGTTAGTATTTAAAAAAACCTGTGATTTTAAATAACCAAGATTGCTAAATGAGTAAGAGCAAAAGAAGTGAATTGCTTCATTGAAATTAACTGAGTACGATGCAACAAGGATGGTGACCGTTATAACAAATGAATTGTGTTACAGCTGATAATTCAAAGTCATCCTCCTCCTGCTTTACTATGAAGAACAACTAGGGCAAATGTTAAGGGTTAGAGTACTCTCAATAACTCTTATTAGATGATAGGGCTTCGCAATGCATATATTCTAAAAAGTTTTTGTAATCAATCAATTAACATTTAAAAGTCAACAACAAAGTTAATTGTCCCATACCACGGTGAGTTTATTTATCATAGCTTTTAAAATATGACAGCTCTAAGAAAATCTTGCAAATAATTATCCTAAGGATTTACTCTGTAATAACGCATGCTACACCCGACAAGATGTCATCATACCGCAAACTGTTTAAAAAATAACGTCGTTCTCCCTACAAAGGCGAAGCTAAATACTTGACATTTTCCCTTAAGGAGAAATATATAAGCTACTCGTACATGTATAAACCTGAGATTTGTCTTCATTTTAAAAGTGGTGGTTTATAGTGGCAGAATAAAAAAGAAAAAAATCAGGAGACAGTTCTTAATTGCTTGTAACAAAACTGTTACTTCTGCCACCGCTTATTTGTAAACATATAAACATAATGCGCCATTTTATGATTTATTTTAGTACCCTGCAAGCCACCGCTAGGGTGTGTGGAAGGAGCTGAATACACATCAGACTATTTTTGAGCCGAATATGACCCTACCGCGGTCTTCAAATGTTATTCTGATCCCTAATCGTTCGTAGTTGTTATCTACTAACTCTTTGGAACGGTTGTGGAATAATGTTGTTGATGGTCAATCCAAATTTTTATAAGTTTATATATTTAAACCGTACTTAGGACGTGAGATGTATGAATTATTTAAAGGGTAAAAACTTTTCGATCATATTACACAGACAGGCCACAATATAATTTCATTTTTTTTCAGAAGAAGACATTTTGAACTTATATCACTCTCTTAATTTTTTCCCCGGAAACTAGTTCCCAGTGGGAGGAAGCCGTCAGCGTTACCGTGGTGCCTGGGTTAGAAAATGACACAAAAGACCAGGCGAGTTAACTGTGTTCGCCAAATGAACCTGTGCATCAGAGAAACGAGTGGGAAATCCAAGCCCAATCCCACCGGCTGTGTGCGTCAGTCGCAAATGATAGAATGAGGGGTTAAGATGGACGGGAGAGACGTGAAAGGGAGGTCAAATGGGCAAGGAAAGCAGAAGCTGAAAGGGAATGAAAAATAGGCGTGACCAGGGGGCAAACAGAAGGATGGATGGTGAGGGCAAGCGCCAGAATGAACGAGAGGGTGAGTTTAAGGGATAAGCGTACTACAGTGCAGAGGCAGGGAAAGGAAAATAAGTCAAGAGCTGTGGAAGAGTTCCTGGGGCGAGGTGGATGTTTCATGGATTGTCATTAGATGTGGCGTAGATGAGAGGAGCAGCTGACAATCGATTGTCCAGGGAGGATGGAGAAGAAAGGTATTCACCCTCTAACTGCAAAAGGTGGCATAAGCAACTGGTAAGTAGTTGCTGGTGGCAGAATTGGTGCTCGAACTTTGCTTGGACAATGACAGCTAATGCACTTCTCGGGAAAAATGGCGGCTGGCTTCTTTGTGCGAAAAAAATCTTGATACAGAGGGCTTAAAAAGTATTTGTTTAAAAAATTATAAATGGCATAATGAATTTATTTTATCATGAAAACGAAATAGGAAATCTATTCATGATGAACGCTTTTACCTTTAATTTCGTAAGATATATCGTACTCTCCGTTGAGGCACTATTTAGGTATGAGAGCACTCCATAACTACAAGACGGAGCGTTATTTTACGATAAATCTCAACTATTTCATATAAAAAGCGACGAATGTAAAATTCTAACTAAATTATTAGTATTAGTAGACTATCAGTTTAGACTGGGTATTTTATGTACCCCGGCACCCTTGTGCTCCTGAGCCCTGAAGAACATGACATTAAATATCATTAACCCTCACACGATATATTACAATAACAAATTCATTAGTTAGTTCGAAATATTTTCTGTCTCCCTTAATACAATCCATATTGCCTATCCTTTTCCCTCCTCTACCTCTCTTTCTCAGAATTTTCCCCTATATTTTTCATCCATCTTTCCTCAGTGGATCCCTCTACCACTTATCGTGCCTTATTCGAATTTCTTCCGGCACTCTTAAAATACCGTTTCCAGATTTCCATCGTTTGTTTTCCTCGCCGTCCATATTATTTTTTCCGCGAACTTAATTACTCTGTTACAAAATTCATTTGTAAATTTCATACCTAAACAAAGTTAACTGGCGTGCGGAAAGAAGAAAATATTAAGTACTCTCAATATTAATTGAAGTGTTACCAGAATGCATCGAGCGAGTTCAGGCATTTAAAATAATAATACTTCAGCTTGAAAACATCACCAAAAGCAAAAGAGCAGTTCTACAAGATAATCATCATACAACAAAACTTAACTTATTAATAACAAATAAACTGACTGTAAAGGCACTAGGTTTCGAAATATTATTCGTCATTTGAATCCGCACTTAAACGAATACCATTGCTTGACCCAGTAAAAAAACACACAATCATATGGTAAATCGGCTTAATTATTCACCAGACTGAGTGTAATTATTTGGCTTATATTATTATGCAGATTGATTTGAACGAAGCAAGTCTAGAAATGTTCTGATATCTCTAGTCGTATCCGGTATTATTCACCCACTAATTGTGACCCGTCAAACATCAATGATGACGCGCTGACCAGCTGGGAAATAAATTTTCATGAACAAGTACTAAAATAAGTTCTGCCGGAATGGTTGAATTCAAATTTGAAAGAAAACCAACTAATAACATACATGAGGAATCCATAAACTTACACCGGTTAAAATATCAAACTAATGAATGTTTTCATCCACCACTTATTCTGTGGATTTGCGCAATTGTCTTGGTCTGATGGAAAGCTCTTTCAGGCGTGTAGCGTCAGAGTTCGACTGTTTGACAAGAGGGAGAAAAGCAACAGCTGCAGTTCCATTAAGTTCTCAGCTTTTGTGGAAAAAATCATTGGTTCAGTATAGACGTCCCCACTTATTTCATTAATATTTGATCCATTAGGCGGGAGATGTGCAAATAAAATTTTTCCGATCACACACAGAGTAAAGAGAGGAAAAAATTACCCAATAAGTCAATGTTGATGGGAAATGGGAGGGAGAGAAGAAGGAAGGCGTTTCTGTGGAGTCATCTTGGGCCATTAGGTGTCCAAGAGAGAGAGAAGGAACGGAGACAGGAGGGAATGTTTCGGCCAGCTTTCTCTCTATTACACGAGTCCACCAGCTTGCACATTAGAAAAAAAACATGCTGGTAATACATCGCACATATTCTTCGTGAAACTTTCTTAACTTTCAAGCTGCTCGAGCGACCATCAACCTGGAAGGATTGGTCAAGAGGAGGAGGGAGTGACAACTTGATCTCGGTGTCTCCTAACTCTTTGTGCGATCTCTGGGTCTACTGACTTGTGATGCAGCGTAATAAATATAAGGAACTAGACGTCAATTATGGTAATTAAATTGTTACGCAGTTGTCATTCCATCTTTTCCTTAATATAAACTGCATAAATCACTTAATCACTTAGTGACATAAGAAGTATCTAACCTGAATATACGTATATATTCTTGCGAAACACGATTTGCGAAGCTTATGTACGTATATTGGTCGAAACATAGATTTGATGAGGAAATCATAATTTCTCTAAATTTCAGAAGCCCCAATTACCGAACTATTATTAATAAATAGTGACAAGAAATATCAATCAATAAACAAATAATATTAATTCTTTTTAAAATAACATTAAATCAATAATGACTGACTTTCCTCCCGATTACGATAGTCATGGCATCTCTCTTCTCGTAACGATACCACAAACCAACAAAGAATTCCCAAGCTTGCATTTACCCTCATCAATATACAACGCATTATTTTTCATTTGCGTTCTCGGATGACAACTCATTTTTGCTACACATATACAGGTATTATTTGTCAAAAATTTGATATTTTATTTGGATCCAATAAACAATTAGTTTATAAGTGAACAGTGAAGCTGAATAAGTCTTCCAAAATGAAAGTTGCAGTTAAAATAATTTATAAATATTCATATTCATAAATGTAATTTCACATCTCATCTCACTCTGTATAAAACGTGGAGCGTAATTCTTTTCGTTTCCACAGCTGTTTGTCCCCAATTGTGTCAAGAATTAACCATAATTTTGTGAGGTTATGTTAAAATACATGGGATTGATTGAAAAACCTACGCTAATAATTACGATAAATTTCCTGGAATAAAAGTCAATTCGGATATACTAAAAAAACTACTAATCACGTGCACCAATCCATTTACAGCGAAAAACATTGATTAAAGAACGAATGAATCAAAATACTACCCTGAGTTTTATGTAAAACTGCACTAACTGTGAGATTTGTAGTTTTTTTTAATATATTTAATTTTCAACAACAATATTTATATTTTACAAATATTCAAAATTAAAGCTTTAACTAATGAATTCAATGAAACCGTAAAACAAATATAATTGAAGTCTAATTGGACAAGTCTCATATCATTTCAGTGGCGCCCTCTTTTTCCTATAACTAACTGATTTAATGGACCGTGTCCAGGGAAATGTGGTGAAACAGCCTTTTATAATTATGATCACACTTTGTACTGTTCACTTATTACACGTAATTTATTATGGTACACAACGCGTTTCAACGCCAAGCACCATCATCGGGACAACTACGATTAATAAACACTTCATTGAAAGTGTTTGCTAATCGAACCTTTTACTATTGATGGACATAAGTCACAAAAGGTTGTGACTCATTAATTAATTAATATTATTTGCACTATCACCATACAAGATTTCTTTTACTTACGAATATAAAACAGAGAAGTTTTATCTTAAAGTAATCTAAACGTGATAAGTGATCCATTGGTATTTACCAACGCTAAAATCTAAATGTCAATACTAATATTAAGTAATTACACTTTCTGCTAGGCCGTATGCATATCTAAATACTCCTCTATAGTCTTTGGTACATCAACATATTCTGGTTAGACCTACTGATAGGCGTATGCTTATCTTTTTCAATTCACTATAAGAAAGAAAGGGGACACGAACTTAACATCCAAGTTAAGCATTGAAGATATTAATTACATAGACTATGATATACTGTGATTTATGTAAGTGGGATCATGACATTAGACAATGGGAATTTCGCCATCTAAGAAAATGTTAATATAAATCCAAGAGTGACCAGATATTAACACACTCAATTTTTGACGCAAAAATTTGATTTCAAGGAATAAGTAGGAGATTAATGAAATGAACCCCGTAGAGAGAGTATACACGTAATTCTTAATGGGAAAAAATATTCACGGTGCTCAATGACGGATCCACCGCTATCGCGGAAATAACAAACGTAAAGAATCTCATCAATTTTCGAATTAGGCAAGCTCCCGCCCAACATTTACTAGTTCATGCATCACAACATTTATAATCAATGTGTATAACAATTTGTTCTACAGCTTATCAGCTTCCCCAAATTTATTTGGACAAATCTTCCAACTACTGCTGCGTTACCCATCGAAAATTACTCCAAAATCACACAAAATGTGAATAATGACGGGTTTCAATTTAAAAAAGACAGTTTAATGATAATACCAGCAGGATAAAAATGTCCAATGCCTCCTATCTGGTTATTTTCTCTTTAGCATTTAACAAAGAGAACAGAGGACTGGCTTCAACATTAATAAAAAAAAGTTGACCAACGCTGACGCAGAGCGAGGTCTCCCACTTCCTCTTCAGGGCACTTTCCGCTTCAATACCTTTTCGCTATTCATTTCTAAAAAAAAGTTCTCCTTTCCATCCTAATTCCATACTTTCCTTCCCTAGGAAGGCAAAATAAAGGACACGCGTCATCGCTCCGCTCTTCTAGGGACAGGCGTTACGGGATGTGTTTGGACAGAATAAGGTGGTGGTGAGCATGAGGGTGATGAAGCAGGCGGGAGGGAGGAGCACGACGGCGGGGAGGTTTTAGGGTGGGATGGCGAAACAAAGGTGCGACTGCCGCCGATGGACACACAATTTTTTTCACAAAAGATCAAGGGAGTTCGGTCGATTCCGAAGCGTTCGTAATTTTTTCTTGTAGGCGGAAACTAGGGTTTCTCCCCTCCGAAGGGTTTTTGCCCCAGCAGAACTCAACGAGAGAACACTCATTCCATCCCATTAATCACTTCCATTTTGCTCGTCGGTCCGCCACCCTCTCCTTGCTAACCGCGTCGCATCACGCGAATGCGGAAAAGGCACGCTCCGCGGTTTTCAGTTCATATTGTCATGGTCCAGTGAAAGTTAATGTCGCTGACGACATGGTGCGCGCCGGGTAGGCGACGTGTGGCAGTTTATTAATGACTTGGGAATGTCGGGGAGTCTGTTTACTTGCAAAACTGTTGGGACTCGTCCTGGTTTCTTAGATAGATTGAAATTCGAAGCATCCCTGAAGGAAACCGGGCTAACCAACGGAATAGGGTTATATTTTCTCACATATCTTGTGTAACAATTAAAAAGATTTGTCATATATTTTTTTAGCCAATCCAGATGATATTTTCCTGCACTTATATATCGATATTAATAAAAAGTAAAATGGTGTGAAAGTTTTTATACGAAAGCATTGACTATTATCACTAAGAACCGTGCGAAGCAATAAGCAACTTGACGCATTATGGATGGATTTTTAGATGCCAAGAGGAGTTCTTTTGATGTGATGATGAAAGGTAATAGGACTGAAGAGGGAGAGGTAAAATTTGTATTCCTACCATGGAATATGATTAAGTCGTAGGAGCTCCTAATGTTTATTACATTGTAGTTTTCGGTGATGTTGCTGTGCGTTTCCACTCCTTAGAGGTATGCCAAAACCTAAGAAAAAAGTAGCATTTATGTACTTTTAAATCTTAAAAATTCACTTGATTTTTACTGTGCAGGATGGTTCGATAATTCTAGCTTCATGGATATACATTTATTAGGGTTAATTGCCTTCCTTTGACTTACTTTATTAGTTCTTACTTTTATTTTCTTAACTATTTGACAAAAATCACTCATGCTGGCCTTAAATGATTGGATATTGGATTTTAAACAAATCTGTACCTAATAACGACATTCTTAACGATGGATAAAAAAATTTACCTGTATTGTTGGCCTTAGGCTTTCAAGGATGAATTAGTAACGGATATCAAATATAGAAAAATTACGATATTTTACAGCTACTACGATTCTCGAGGACAAGTTCATTGATTAAGCATGCAAGTCATGGAGGATATCTACTTTTCAGGAAAGAGGATTGATAGCATTATATGTGTTTTGGAGACTGTAATTATCATCACTAATGACTTCTTCTATGGTATATTCTTTAAAATGTACTGAAGTTTTGAAAATAATTCCAATCTCATAATTCTTAATCTATTGTAGGGAAGACACTTGTTTTCTTTCCTAAAACGGTATCTGAGGGAACACCATGAGTATTTTATGTGAATCAAGAAAATACATTTTGGAAACTCTTAGTTAAGAAAAGAAGATAAAACAGAAGGAAATAAAAAATCGTAAACAAATTAAATAACTTGAAAATATTTCAAATAAATCCTCTTCTTTCACATGGCATAATTAGCTACGTTTCCTTTAGGGTTACATCTAAATGAAATTGAAACAACGCGTTAATTCATATTTAAGCACGAATACATTTTTCTTCCGGATATAACCGATAGAATGAAACTAAGAGTCCGCAGAACTTATGTAGATACTACAGGTTAAATACAGTTGCTGAATAATTTGAAATACAGGAAGAGAAAAATTAAGTTGTCCAATTAATACAATCACGAATCACGTTTATTAACGCCTATTAAAAGTACGAAAGGTCCTGCCTGGAGTAAATATATTAATTATCTACCGGCTTACGGTAGGTACGATTTGGCGGACCTTGGCACCTGCTGCACTCGTGAGCCCAAGCTAACATGACACAAAATACTCTTAAAACTCGTATTTCCATAAGTTATTCGGTTTCTCCTGCATTCACTTATCCTTCTTCGAATTTGCCATCTCTCAACCCTTATCATGCCTGAAATTGCTGAAGAGATGTACGAGGAAAGTAGAACGATTAGAGTAGTTAAATGTAAAGCCTGTATGAGGTATGACTACTAATTACTACAATGAAATGAATACTCTCCCCAATAATTCTTCAGCATTCATGGTAAAGGATAAAACTGGTACGATTAATTCTTTCTTTGAATTTAAATTACATTTAAAATATTGAAAAGGAATCAAATACTTCATGTACATCTGTATGATGCCCCGCAAGCCACCGCAAGGTCGTGTGGCGGGGAGTGTTAGGTCACCATCCATTAAAGAGAATAAAACCGCATGCAAAACCCACAAAAAAATACCAATCTACATCCACAAAGTCATATATATTCATGCTAAAAACTAAAAAACTCACACACACGTGCAAATACTATATATATACTATCACGGAACATACATACATATATACCCACGAATATACTTTATATCTACGGAACGTTTAACATTGTCCTGACCTGTAAATTGAGTATTTCATATTCTACATTGACTTTCGTTTCTTACAATTATAATTCCTAATTATCCGGGGAAAGAAGGAGTATTCGTATCTATCTGTACTGGAATCTATTTCCCTTATCTTATCTTTGTGGTATGATCTACCTAAATAGTATGTAAGTATCCGTCTCTCTTCGCATCTCAAATGGCTCCCAGCCTAATTCCCCTAAAATGCTTATCACTCTCGTCTTCTTACTGTAAAACGTTTTCACGAATCTGGCGGATTTTCTCCGGGCATTACCTAATTATTTTTGCCAAATTTCCTCCCAAGGATCCCAAATAATTGCGCCATATTCCTAACGAAGCCTAACTAGAGCGAAATAACACCTCACTTTTACTTTCTCATTATATTTCCCCGCCACCCATATAAGGAAGCCAAGTTCCTTATTAGCGGATCCGAACACTGTCCAGATATATGTTCCCCATGAAGGGCGTGGTGTTAGAACTACTCCCAAATTTTTTACTTGATTTACTTGAGTCATTATCTGCATATAAATAGTATTTTTAAATATCAAGGCTCAAATTAAACGTCCCGTTGCTTTAATTGCTCAATTCCAGTCTAGTTTTCTATTCCGTTTCCTAAAAATAAATTTTCTCTTTTTCACGCTACCATATATCAGAGACAAAAACATGCATAGTCCAAGCCTTTCATCGACACCTCGGAAAACTTTAATTGACTGTACACGAAGTTTTATGGTCCACGCCTGCGCAGCAGGCAGTAGACTGTCAACGACGAGAAGCCATCCCGACTTCCCAAAAACCCTAGTAGGCAGTAAAACTAACTAATCAACTCTATCTGATTGAAGCCACCAGACTAAAGGGAGCGGCATTAAAAAAAAGATATAAGGCATTAAAGTACCCCTCTGAATAAAACTAAGCTGTTTTGAACCCCTTCCTCCAAAGTGCTACATGCCCTCACCGTACAAACAAGAGCACAAACCTTCTAATTCCCTGCAGCGGCTTTACGACCGCCTCTATTAAAACCTTTGGGAACGTGTCGCCACGAAATTGTCACCCCCTGCGTCAACGAAGGAGGGACCGCAACGGACAGAGAATGGGCAACGCGCAAACATCTAAAATGCGATCCCTTTGCTTTCCTAGCAAATAATGTCGAAAAACTCCATTGCTGGTCTCCCAATGAGCGATGGCGACTCCCGGACCCTATGAAAAAAAGGAGTAAAATAAAACAACATTCGTTAACTAAAGGGAGTAGGTCTTCCTTCATTGTAGTTCTTTTAGGTCCACTTATTTTTCCTGAGAGAGAGAGAGACAGGGAGGGGGCGGGTGTGTGGAGGTAGTGTTCAGGGAATATTGGTGGCCTGGGTGAGTAATTAAGACCGGCAATTTCGCGAAGATCTCCCGGGATTCCGCAAAAAAGCAATAAAAAGTGGAAAGATCCAGCAAGCCCCAGTGGCAGAGATCGCTGCACCAACCCTTTTTAAACGCATACGCACGCCCCCTTTGGTTTAATTAGTTCGGGCTGCACGGAACGTGGCTTCCCCATCCACGAGCCATGTTTGCTACCCCCCTCCCCAATTCCTCCTTCGTCCGCACGTAATTCCTTTATTTCCCTCGTAGTCGGCGCTCAGGGGATGCGCTGCAGGTTTTCGGTGGGGTAATCGGAGGGAGGGCGGAGGAGGGAAGGGGTCTCGGAATTACTCCGAGAGTCATTGTTAATTCATCTAGATTGCGGTCATTATTATGGATGCGTGAGTTGTGAAATAAGTCGTTTCATTCTGTCTTCTTCCGTGGAGAACTTGATATGTGAATGGAAAATTGAAGCAGATTTCGTACCATCCATAGCTACCTACAGTTATTACGTCCTTTTCATCGAAAAAATCCTGGTCCTCAAGGAGATCCTCCATTGTGAGCTAAGCAATACCAGAACACAATATACCTTCGTAAAACCGTTCCGTTGATCTCTTCGTGAATGACCCTCGCTGACACCGATCAGCTAGAGTGATATCGAAGAAAAAAAATGCTTGAAAAATACAGCGTTCACTTATCACGCCACTTTTTCAGTTTATTTCTCTTTTATACAACCTACTAGAGTTTTCGCGAAGATTTTAGGAAATATGCCTTATTTTGAATGATTCTAAAACGCGGTGGTTAGCAAATGATATCACCTTCGAGCATATCATCGAGCAAGTTGACCAAAATTTGTCTAGAATTCGTTTCTTCCTTCACCAGCATAATTAAGGAGAAATCGTTTAAATCGCGATAAATGGATCTCAATATTATGCTTGAGGGAGTTTTGAGTTGAAAATGTGGTATCTTCAAAAATAGGCGTTTGCAGGACCAATTTCAGAGCAAATTCTCTTTGTGTTCTGTTTCGCAGATCAACACAAACTGAAATCTAAGATAGCAAAGAACTCAGTTATCCCTATAGTGTCAAATTATTTATATATACGTGTACATATTCCATTCCTCTATCTAATTTCTTTTCCTCTCGAAGGTCTCCTCCCCTTCATGAATGCGAAGGGATACCACGGCAACCCTCTCCAGAATATAACACGGTGTGGGGAGAATTCCGTCGCAGTAATAGGATGAACCCTGTGCAATCTCAGGAAAACAGACAGACAAATAGGAGGAAACGAATACACCATATTGCGAGAGGGAGAAAAGTGAAGTACTGAAGAGTTACCATATTATTATTATTATATATCAAGTATTAACCATTCCAGACGGCCAGAAAGCAGAATATATATATGACTAGAAAGCTGAATTTTGGAGGATCATCATTTTCACTAAGGAGCGAAGGAATATTATCCATGAGAGATTAATTTAGGAGTTTTTAATACTTCAATAATTTTCTATATTACTTCAATATGGCGGATAGGGAAATGTTCTGAAGAAGACTTTATATCAGACAAACAAATACAAATTATCATTAGTATTAGTATAGACATGAGGCAACTCATTTATATTTTATGCATAGTTTTTACTTGCTTACAGTTGTGATGTGGAGGACGAAGGCAGTAGAGATGAGAAAAGGAAGATTGAAGCGGACAGAAATATGTAGCTACTGAATTACAAAACTTAAGTGGATAGATAGTACACAGAGGAATAAACGAGGAACTACTACGAAAAGTGAACGAAGAAGAAACTAATTGAGCAAATAGTACGCTAAAAAGGCTACACATAAGAATAACTCAAGGAGTCATTTAGGGCGGAAGGATGGTAGAATAAGGCCTAGACCAGAAACGGGTGATGTAAGATACCAGTGCAGGAAACTAAGAGAGCGTCAATGAATAAAATGACTGCTTAATTGCATAATTTTAACTTCTACAAAATAATCCGTGGTTTGATAGCTAGTGTGGTTGCGATCATTTCGAGAACAATAGAATGGGTAACTAGCTGAGCTCTCAATCAATGATTTCATTGGGATACGAGGATTCAGAATAGCAATCGGAAACGATTAATTACTTTCACCATGATCTTGATTAGCATCAATAGGGAGTAGTAACTCCATGCTCCCATGAAGTGGGAAATCAAAAGATCGGGAGAAAGTTATCCATAATCCTCAATCATTAGTCAACGGCGACAAAAAACTATAAAATACACTCCAAATAAACATACTTGACAAGGTAACCCTTTGGATGAAATTGATGCAGCAGAAGTTATTCGCAATAATACTGAAAACGCCGATTTAAAAATAAAGGCAGTGGTTTTTAGTGAATATACTCATCGATACGGCAGCGTCAATTATACTACTCTTAATTAAAAGTCCTGATATTTTGCACAGCATTATTATTCTATTTTATTTGGAGATGTACAGCAGAACGTACGGAGCATTCGCGACGGAAGTGAGGTGCTTTGCTACAAAATAATAAATCTAAATAATGGAGAAAAAATAATTTCTCTGACAATTGGAGCATAAGAAGTCGAGCAAGGTCGCATAAATTATGAGAGAGAATTGCATAATCACGACCCACGGCTAAGGAAATCCACGCACGATAGCTTGTATGACACCGCCACTCGGCAGTTACCGTTCGCCAAGAGGAAGCTTTCATTCATTCGACTGGAACAAAATTTTCAACGCTAATATGTGCAAGTCCTCCATTACACCAGTTAATACGACCATGTCTTCTGGGATGGCCGCTCAGCTGGCGAACTCCAGCCTTGTCTCTGACGGTACAGGCATTAAATCCGACTAACCCTTATCTCCCTAAAGGCGCACGGCGGGATAGATTCGTAGGAGCAATCACACCCAGGAGGGACGGAAACAGCACAGGATACACCTACCTATCTGAAGGGCAGAGGGTTGAGCGTTGACATTTTAGGGTGGTTGGCTACTGGTAGAAGAGGGTTCCAGTCAGGTACGGGATTTACCGCGGATTATGAATGAGGACATGGGTTCATTGGGATGAGTGGAGCTCGACGACTAATTCCTTATCTGCGAGACCAGACGGAGGTTGCTGTCAAAGGTTTGGACATATGAAGATTGAATCATCAGGAAAACCTTATATTCCCTATATTCTTGTTATCAGAAAACGATTATCTTGGTACAATGAGAGAAAATTTATTGATTAACTCCAAACAATTTGATGCAGATAAGACCAGAGTCGACAGTCTTCATTGCAATCGGCATTAAACTAGTTAAATACTAATTTTTAAGGAATTCCAAGGATTAAACTAACCTACTGTGGGAACGGTAAATATATATTAATGAGTGATGTTATGTAAAGAACAAAAAGCGTAAACCTTATTTATTTACTTACTTATTTAAAACTTACTTACTACAGCGGAGGGCTTATTAATACTATGCATGAATAAAATTTTGAAATAGTTTATGTGAAGCAATTGCTAATAAGAATACCTATTAGAATGTAGATAGTGTGAGTTGACTCAGTTCTACAATATATGATGATGATGTAGTTCTTTTTAATATTATTGAAAGAATTTTTATCAAACATTTACCATTTGTTCATTAACTGGGAAAATAGATGGTCCCGCTTAAGCTCCTGCTGAGCAGGGATTAAATATGTAGCTGCGGGCGTGAACGTTTAAGAAACAGACCAAATTATTGTTTGCGTCCTCATTAAAGCTATTAAGATGTTTTACTACAACCACCTTGAAAAATAAAGATCCTGATTTTAATAACGTCTGATCTGATTGAGTATTACTACAATATTATGAAATTGTGTTTTCGCTGAAAAAATAACTCCACTACCTCGTGCCGTCCAAATGCAGTGGCCGTCATTATATATTTACGTAAAAAAATATATGTACCTACGTAGCTGTGAACCAGCGAATACTTACATTAAATTATTAGTCGGATTTAATGCCTGTATTTAACTTATATAATCGAAACGTGGTGAGACCATACTCCATCACCGGAGCATGTCAAGATTATCATACATACAGGTGAGGAGGGGGAATTCCCAGCAATACACTCCCCGCATTGCTTTGGCCGGATCCAAACGGCGGCGCCGGATTAATTCACTCGCGCGAATATCCGCCGTGGACGCCGACCAAACAGAGAGAGGACATTCCGCCCTCCATTCAGACCCTCCACTGTCGAATCCACCCAACCCCCGCCGCAAACACACCATCCACCCCTACCACACACGCACCGATCGCAGGAGGAGGACAGAAACGCACCCATCCCAGGGCGAGCGCATTCTTCGTCGGAGAGCGTAATCCCGTCACGTATCCTAGGCCGTGGCCATCTCCGCGCATTTCGCCGTACAAACTACTGCACGCGCAAACTGATGCGCACTCACATGCAAACACTCACCCTCGCGTGCGGCAGGAGGGTTGGGGGGAGGAGGAGCCGTTATCCCACAAGAGAGAGAGAGGAAGGGAATGGGGTATCCGCAACCCTCTCTCTATACCCAATTTCCCCCTCCCAATTCTCCCCTTGCTTTTTTTGGTCCGAACCGTTCCATTCATCGCGCTCCGCATACCTCCTCCCTCTCACACGCCGATCTCCTCTCACACCTCTCTACCGTGGAGGTATATTCCCAAAGCCCTGGCCAGCTACACCCCCCCACGCACAAGCATACACCCACACACACACACACACACACGGTCCCATTTGACGGAATTGTACGCGAGTAGTGGCGTCCCATACCACCCAAACCCCGCACACCATTTCACGGAGACCGTGCCATCGGATGGGGTACAGGGGAGGAGAAGGGGTTGAATAACCCCTCTCTCGCAACCCATTCCGTGAGGTGGGCAGAGACACCCAAGTCTTGGCGGGAACGCCATATACAACGTGATGGGGGAAGGAGGGGTGTCAGGCGAGTTGGGAGGATTGGAGAAATTCCGCGCGGCGAAGGGAGAGGTGTCGAGGGGGTGTTCGTGAGTGTGGGTGGGCGGGCGGGCGGGTGCCTTGTGGATCAGATCGGTCACTCAAATCCCCATAACATCTGGAGCGTGGGGGGATCCCACCGGAGGCACCGCGGGTGAAGGGTGGATCCACGCGGAGTGGAAGGGGGGGGGGGAGAACTCGAGGGAGCGTGGAAATGGGGAAAGGAGGAGGGCTTCGGGAACTATCTCGCAGGTGACACACACACACCGACGTACGCAAGCACACCTACGCTCAAATGATGCGATGTGCGGAGCGAGGGCAAAACAGTTGACAGAGGATGGGCGCAAAAGGCCTTCCGCAAACATGTCCCTCTCGAAGCGCGTGATCATCACACGGGAACTTGTCTTGTTCCAAATCCTGAACACGCTGTGCTCACCTGATGACCTTGTCATTGGGCGCTGGGGGAATGGGACGGCGCGCAGAAAACTTAAAGAGAGAAGGGCGGCGGAGGGATGAAGTGTCGAAACGAGGAGGGCGAACACGTCGGGATGAGCTCGCTGAAACGAATCATTGCCTAGTTGTCGGCTCCTGATATTGCGAAATGGAGGAATAATTCATCCCGAGGATTAGCAAGCCCACAGCCGAGCCGCGAAGGGAAACGGCGTTTGAATGGGTGCGACTTCTGCGTAATATGGAGCAGGGGAATGTGATGTAGATTCGGGTGTGGAGGTTTTTTTTTGAGAAGTGTTTGATAATCCCAAATCTGATGCTCGTTTCGATCCGTGTCGTTTTCTGCCTTTGGACCGGAGAGCGATTATAATGCGGTGGATACACATGAAAGGATTATAGACACGGTTTCAAAATTTGAACGGTAAGGCTCCCATGTCCCAGTGCCATTCAGTGAAAATGAAATTGTATTCAAATATCAAACGGCAATTACACCTCGGAAGAGACAACATATCACCGGAAGGGGTTGTGATGCGTGTGCCGGCTGAGAATGGGGAGTGGAATCATGAAATATT
The DNA here is from genome assembly GCA_037158775.1 of Hetaerina titia. Taxonomy (NCBI): domain Eukaryota; kingdom Metazoa; phylum Arthropoda; class Insecta; order Odonata; family Calopterygidae; genus Hetaerina; species Hetaerina titia. The sequence goes on along the minus strand of CM073773.1, from coordinate 86,502,491 downwards.
TTATAGTGAATAAATGACGCAAATACTTTGAGAAATGGTTTGCAATACTTTCTGTATATATTTCTCGCTCACCTGAATTGATAAAAGTTGTTAGAATTGAATGTATTTTCATAAAACTTAACAGGCGATATGAGAAGTAATCAAAACTATTTTACAAGAGCATTAATTATATCCCTAATGAACCATCATTTTTAACAAATTATCGTCATGAAGTATGAAAATTATGTGCAATATGTTACTTTCATCGCAATTATTACAATATATATGCTTTATATGGGAATATTTTAATATATATTTTCTTGGATACCATTGAAACAATCGGTCCCTCAGCTCTAAGTCGTTCTGTTTATTGCGGAATAAAAAGTGTCAATAAAAAAATGAAGATACATAAGTTAGAAAAATTTATGTCCAATGACCCGTATCCGATTTATTGCATGTTCTTCCCATTCAAACCAACTTGTCATCAATCATCCAGTTATCTAGAATAAAAACACTGAGTAATTACGACAAAGGGTGCCATTGATGAAGGGTTATAAAGTAAATGCAAACATATTATAACGTAAGGCAAGAATGTATGCGAGATTGAATTAGATATTGCTATGACATGTGTAACAAAAAATATTCTCGCCTTGTGTGCTAAATAAATTAGTTTCAACCACATTTATTCATTCAAGGTTACGTGAGAGAATTTACATTTATATTCTATCATAAGGTGGCAGAATAAATAGGTCCTAGAATTACTGAAACAAATGTCAGTTAGTAATTATCTGAGTTTCTTTTTATTTCACTTTAAAAAGTTGCTATCATGAAAAATAAAGCATGATTTTAGATGCCCTCAGTTAATCGGAAAAATACTATTCCAAAAATCTAAAATTCGTAAAAAATAAAAGCATAAATTTTCATAACCGCCTTTCCATCGAAACCTGATATATAACTTATAAATAATTAACCATTAATTCGTCTTAACTTCTTTATTTACCAACATCTTACTAATCCAACTATAGATTAGGCTGTTTTAGTAGAGCAGATGCTGGTCACATCCAGAAAATGATAAAAGATTATTTATTTTACGCAAATTAGACGAGATGCTAATTATTTGTTCATACTCTAATCTAAACGTAAGATTATCCTGAGGTATGATGAATTTAGAAGACCTAGATGATTAGGTGTGTTACTCATAGACAAAAAGAGATTAACGAATCCATTCTAAATAGTCTTAAATATTTTCAAAGTCACATACTGTGTAATGTGGGCAGATAAAAATGCTGCCAATATATTATAACAACAGAATCCATATGTGTAAAGACTTAGCTTTTTGAAAAATGGGCTCCTGTTTAGTCCAAAGTAATCATGTCAAGGATAAATTTAACATAAAACATTATTCAAAACACGTTTTAGCTGCACAAAAATGATTTCACATTCAACCATAAAAGATACCTCACTAAAGGGGCACCTATAAGTGTTTATAAACCCCCCCCCCCGCCACACGCCCTTGCGGCGGCTTGCGGGGTATTGTGTAGATGTAGATGTAGATGTATAAATGGCGGAAATCCAAAATTTTAAATGAGTTTCATTCAAAGAACCTCACCCTACCCAAATATTATCAGCCATTTTTCAATAATAATTAAACGTAAATGTCTAGATTTGACTGAGCTTCTTGTCTCTGTTACTTTTTTTATTTACTGTATAAAAATACATTTTTCAAATTGGATTTTAGAATTTGTACGATAAAACACTTTGATCGTTATATTTTTCGGACCACTTCGTTCTCACAGGTTCACTAAACTGGGTATGATACGAAATAATACTATGTTGAAATAATAGTATGTTCGATGGTGAACTGACAAAAATATATGTTGTACACCGATTAGATACCCACTGAATCTCTAATAGGCTAATGACATATGTATTGCCAGCCAATGAGTTTTCTTACTCTTCGGACGTCTGGTGGCCCGTTTACCCGGGGGATCCCAACTGTTCACTCTTGACTTCAAAATATTCGCCGGCCGAAACATCTCAGTTCCAACACCCATTGACTATGAGGATTCACCTCCCCACTCAGGACCTTTGGGTCAGAAAGGGGGAACGATACCTACCTTAAAGGAATTTATACCGACACCCGATGTTCGATAATCCGACCAATCGATAAATATACATGGTATTGTAGTGAGGAGACTAATCTGCGCAGAGTAAGCCAAAGTATGAAATAACCCATCCTTATTTTAAAAGACTTCAAATAAAAACATTTTTATATTACTGTGATAGAGAAAAGTATTTGGAGTAAACATATGCTCGTACCTATTTTAAAATAAAAAATATATAGAAGACCAAAACAAAATATTTTCATATTAAACCTAAATTGGTGAGTTGATTCCGTCAAACATGTTATAGAGTATACTCAGAATCCAGAGGGATCTCAGCATTAAAGAATTTCCCCTTTGTTAATGGAGTTAGTTGTTTCTCATTATTAAGTCTTTGAAATGATCGATTAATGCATAATGTTTAGCTATCACATACACATTCGATGGAATAGATGAATGGAGGTCGGTTGAGAATTAAAAAAATCAGTTCGATTTGAAAATGATCAGGCTTTAGTTAGCCCGCCAGACAAAGGGTACAAGCATTGCTCAGCATATTGGACAATCTGTGAGAAACATATATAAGATAAGAATCAATGTCAACAAAACAAATGTTATGAGTTTTTCGAGAAGAAAAACGATAAAATACAGGACAAAAACTAGAGCAGGTAGAGCAGTTTACTTACCTAGGAATTTACGACGTTAACCACGATGGTTAAACACATAAGAATAATAATTGCAATAGACCAAGAAGATTTTGCAAGAGTGAGGGAGTTTATGTCAGGAACGCTAGGTAAGAATGTTAAGAAAAGACTCGTATTGACTTTTATATGGAGCGTGTTTATGTGCGGCGCGGAAACATGACGGTTGAAGCAAACTGATAAGCGTAGAGTGAAGAAAGCTTTTGAAATGTCAATATCAAGGAGGATGGAAAAGGTGAAATATACATAGAAAAACAGATTAGGAAGCCTTATGCATGGTGCGGGAATAGAGAAGATTAAGGGAATCCGTGGGAAATAGGAAAAGCGGATGTAGAGCATTTGGATTGGCGATGGAATGTTGAAGACAGAGGGGGAACATTTGGCAAGCGAGATAAGGATAGGCATTTCCTACGACATGAAGGGAGGAAGGAAATATGTGGGATTGAAAAGGGGCTTACTACAGTGTCAAATATTACGCTTTGCTTTGTTCGGAGGATGTTCGCTCTGTGTGCATTAAAAATCTTCCTTGAAAGGCTGAATGCCAATAATAATAAAAATGCATACAAGGTACATTGCTGGAACGATTGACTCCAGGGTTCAAAAAGAAAGAGGATACATCCTGATTAGGATGGAAGGTTGATAACATTTAATATTCATATATTTTAAGTTGGCAAACTCGTTATCCAGAGGAGTCCAAGAAAAAAATAAGAAATGTTAAAAAAATGTCATAAAGTCATTAGTACGAATAACTTCAGTAAAATGTAGAACGCAAGGGAGAATGAGGCTTATTATAAAAAGAGTGTTGACACGGAGAGGTGGTGGCGAGAGATGATCAGGAGCAGCAGAAAGAACACTGCAGAGAGAGAGAAGAATCCCAATACACACCAACGCCAGGGGTGACGTTATAAAAAAGAACATTTGAATGACGGGTTCCGATGGAGGGATGGGTAAAAAAAAGATGAGAAAGAGAGCAGGAGGAATAAACGTGCGAAAAAATAAAACGGGCCAGAGGGAGCGAATTCCCAGCCGACAGTTTGCACCCATTAAACGAAGCGATATCCCCCACACAACAACAACGTCCGCCGACGCACCTCCTATCCTCCTGCACCCTCGAACCACGCCACAACTCCCGACGACCCCTGCCATTCACCCTGTTGCACCTCCCGAATTGCGCAATGACTACGTTCGCGAACCCTACTACCTTCCTTCTGGAACCTGCGAAACCCTTCATTGAGCTCTCCCTCTCGGGCTGTAGCCCTTCCCCAACCCCTAAAGCCATCACACTGTGCGTATCCCGCGATCCACCGCGACAGTAACAAAGCTTTCCGCTCCGACAAGTCGACACGGGGTCCGAGCGGGAAAGCGAGGGAAGAGATGGCAGGGGATGGGGGTAAAGGTTAGGACAACGGTACGTCAACGATCATGGGGGTTCGAGAGCGGTGTTGCCGACAAACATTTGGCGCACCCACAACCCCGATCGTAAACTCCACGAGTCCCGGGACCGCTTTTCTCCCCTCCTACCATAACCCCTTGATCCCCAACAACGCGACGACGGGGATATCCGATGCGGGGAAAATAAAAGCTTCGCCGTGGATTCAAAAGGATGAAGAAAGAGGCCCCAGCGAGGCCAACGCGGTGTGGGGAAATGATAAGGGGCGGTGGAGTCGGTCAGTTCACGGGGCGCGGGAACGTGGGGAGAGTGGGTGAAAAGTGTGGTGAGGATAAAATGGACGCGGGCGACTGAAAGGGAACGAACTGGCATTGGTTCAGGATAAAGAGGGAATTCGATGCAGGCGAACTTAGTCGAGCTTGAATGCGGATGAGTCGGAGGCATGTAACGTAAGATCAAAACACACCCACATGCGGAATGAAAACGTTGACATTCCTCTTAATTAATACTGCATTTTGGATGACCGAGCAGATTTCGGCATGAAGGCTTTCAGCAATTATGGAGACATCGATTTTTTCTAGTTACTAAGTGCCGTTCTGCCCATTCACAATAATCATTCCCCTAATCCTCTGCCAACTAATCCGACGTCAGGTGGGCTTTTGCAACACTGTATTGACCCCTCCTCCCAGCATGCTAAGTATCTAATTATCGCTAATTTGTCAATATTACTAATCCTCCTCTTCCGCCTCAAGCCATAGACTTTTAGCCCCCCTTTTCCTAGCTCAACCAATCCTTTCTTTCGTACCTCCTCTTCCCCTCCGCCCACAGATATGTATATATACTGTGCTTGACTCCCCATTTCAAATACAAACGCGCAAAAACAAGTCTAAATGAATCCTAATAATCAACAAATATAAAATTGACATCAGCTGCACATACATATACTCGTTAGCTTAATTTCGCCCTTAAGCCACTTGTATCACACAGCCGTTTATCAGCATAGCTCGGTATTGGTATAAAATGCGCCTAACTGCGCAGTACTTAAGCATCAGCCAGTCAGTCATTTTTACCTGATGATGTTATACTGTAACGGAACCTGGGTCGTGAGAATAAAAAATTCATGTGGAAAAGCAAAGTTGTTTGATTGAAAAACGTCAATACCAGGGTGTTTTAATTGCTTTTAGTATGCTAGTCTTTTGCAGACTTTTGCATCCCTTCATTGTCTTCCTTTCGGCCTTATTTTCTTGTACCAATTTTTAATCTGATAACGTGATTAAAATCTTTCTAATTTATCATGTATTTCTCCCTAACTCATGTTTGTGCGTTATTTAAAACGAATTAATGAAAACTTTTTATTTTCAATTCTTTAATTTACGAAAGAATGGATTATTATTATATTCTCAAGTAAGATGCGAAAAGAAATTTATGCATTTCATTCGTAAACTAAGATAGGTTATTAATGCCTAAGTTCTTTTGGCTCGGGAAATGGCTATCACTGCACATATATCTATGAAATTTTCAGCTGTAAACCATTTCCGAATTCATCATATTGGTTTTAATGCCAGAGCAATTTGAATAATAAATACTTCAATCAATGTCCTTCATGAAACCTACACAAAAGTTTAATTAGCAAAACTAATAAAGTTAAAATACGTGGGAAAACACGCAAACAATGGAGATGAAATATGTGACAACGACTGAACATTTCTTCCGCACCTACAGTAAGGAGTTTTTGCAAAATTATTCCGTAAAACAACCAGTAAGAGAAGCTGTCAAGTGAATCATGCCTAATTTAAAATTAGTTTTTTTAGTTGGAAATTACTCTAGGTGCAGCTATCATGTTCTCACAAATAGTGTGGACCGTAAAGCATTTGAGCCTCTCCAATCGCAAGAAAAACGAATGAGGAGACTAAAACTCATTATTCTTTACTCTACTAGTACTATCATAACTGGAGTAGTTCTGGCAGTTCAAAAGCTCAGTTCTTTTCAATTATCAAAACAAATCGCTTGCTTGAAAATGAAGTAGAATGAATTCAACCAATTTAGCTTAACGCTCCAAATTTGATGGCGCCGCCTTATAACATTATCAATATCGTTTCAACTTCTTTCCGATTATCATGCGATAAAAAAAGGTCCTGCGTGGTAGTAGCTCAAGGTTACCTAGATAGATCCAGGAATGAAGAAGTACTGAAAATATGAAGGCTTTATGTAATTCTAAGCCTGTAGTAAATATGATTTCTTAGAGTAAAGTATAAGCATCAACATTGAAGATCATAACGAAACATTTGGATATGAATAAAAGAATTTGCCTCATTTTTAGCCAAAATTTGTCAATTGGCATCCTTCTTCCTGTTTCAATGCCCTTAATGGGCCAGATTCTATGGCAAATATCGGTCGAGGAAACACAGGTATTGATTCTCGACTGGTAACCTATCGTCCCAACAAAGAATGAGATATTCGCATAAAAGCCTGAGAATAGCAATCTTCAAGAAGTGGTAATTGACACAATGCTTGATGCATCATAAAAGAAGCGTTAAGTGGCGGGCGCCTGGAAATGAAATGTTAGTTTTGCTGTATACATTTCCTCTTAAATACAATGGCCGTTTAGAGATTAGTTCCAACTTATTTTGAATATTTACAACCACGTTGACCTTGATAATGATTATGGAAAACTCAATAAGAATTCTGCTTACTATTCCTAATATGTTGATAGGATGAAATTGCATATGCTGAGAAAAAAAACCCTTCTCTCGGCGGAATGCCATCACCAGCTTCCGCCATGCCACCGCTTGCATCTAAGGGCGAGGAACTGCACAGGGGACAGTGTGGGGATAATGGGAAAAGGGAGGAGTTCGCAGCTCCGTTCAGCGACTCATGGGGAGGGGGGAACCAGCTCGGCAAGCACACACATATCATTACGTCAATCGCAATCAAGAATGTCCCTCCTGACCTCTTGGATGGTGCGTGCGGGGGAGGAGGGTTTACGACGGCCCTCGAACACCCGCGCCTGCTCGTCCCGTAATCCTTGCAACGTTAAGAGGGGGAAAGGCGAATGAGAGTGGAACTCTTGATGTAACTGACGCATGGAATGCGAAGGCTGAAGGTCTTGCAGTTATAGCTTTGCTGAGATGAATTGATGGGCTTTTGGGAATAGATCCCCCAGTTGGAGATTGCCGGTTCCTGAAACGCACACACATCTCTCTGATTATTTCATTTTCCTTTAAATGAAATTGTGTCGCAATCATGGGCATCAAAATACTTTTCAATGAAATAATGAAAGATTGCTTTTTCTTCCTTGGAGAGGAAATTGGAATATTATAGTGTCCATGTTAACATAAAAACCAATACAGTTCGAAAAAATAGGTTTCGTAATTTTGGCAGTATGAATTTAACGCACAGAATCAGACATTTGAAACTTTGAAAACGGTTTTCGTCATTTTGTGACATATTATTTCCATTAAATATTGTTAAGAATTTATTTGATATTAGAAAATCATATAACCTAGCTGAAGATACGTAATTTAACCACTAACCATCCATAGAAAAATTCCTACATTGAGTAGTGCCTCCACGATGAACTGCACTCTGATCTGATAAAATTTCTATTCCATAGAGGTAAAGTGGACATTCGCTGAAACAATGAATCTATATTTTTTCAAATATTCCATCTATTCATACTCAAAAGAACACAGTTCAAAATATGGTCAACTTTATTATATCAATTTATTTGGTTTATGCCGTATAAGGTAGGTTTTGGTTGGACAAAAGCTTATCGATGCAACGCTTCCGAGCCCCGCAGAAAAGATACAACTTTATACCCTATGCCGCGATGCACCTTTCTTCAATTCTGCATTTATTCTAGCACCCTTCATTCCGTTTAACATACCAATCGTTTTTCTTCCCGTACCTTAACTGCCTCCCATCCATCGTCACACTAAATGCTCTGCATCCGCCTTATCGCCTCCTTTGAGTTCATCCCAACAACTCTCTCCTCTCTCCTGACCCAATTTTATTATTTGTTTGTTTTTGTTTTTGTTCATTTTACCTTTCCAAAAATCTTTCACTATCACATACCCAAAGCTTCCAATCTACGACGACCATCTTGCTGCAACGACCAAGTTTCCGAGCCGTACAAAATCACGCTATATATCACAATTTCCACTAACCTTTCTTAACATTCGTAATCAAAGTTATCTCAACTCTCTCGTTCTTTTAAAAGCTTCTTTTATGATAAGCGTGTCTTATTGAAAAGTATTCACAAAACATTTTGCTAAATTATTAAGAATTCTGGACGAAATCGCACAATTGAATAAGAACATGATATTATTTTCTCAAACCCTCAAAGCATCAACAACACATGCAAGCACACATTTAGATTATTATGTGGTATACCTACATGTGCACATATATGTAGGTGCACATAAATGTTTGGATCATGAATTATTCCACAACTCTTCAAAGATTTTCTCATATGTTGACAAGCTTACGGATCCAAATAAGAGTGAACGTCGTGCAAAATATTTTATAACCGCTTTTAATTAATTTGAAGGCGCCGTCAAGCGTAAAACTTCTGACCTTACAGGTATATCACACATTTCTGACTCGAAAGTCAATTTTTACCACAATTCCTACAATTAAAATGTTACTTTGTCATGCACTGACGTTTTTTACAAGAAACGCTACTGCTTCATCAATGTGAGACACATTTCGATTAATTTTTATCAATAATATGGCGAAGAAAAATGTAAGAGACTATCAAATGAAGAAGACGTTGCGCATACGAGTTGAATGTAAAAATAATTATCATTTATATGCCGCCTCAGTTGTTAGCACTAATTTTTAAATTATTTGTCGCATTCTGAGAGTAAATAAAATTAAATATTTAAAGAATAGTTGTCATGAATCTTAGATGTCATGTAAATTAAACCGAATCAAATTAAATTTGTCAATAGTAACAAAAACAAAAAAGGCAAGGTTACCGAAGGCTACATGAAATAGTAAGAATTAAAACAACAATTGTTTTTAAAAGACATTATACAACTGTATCAATATCAGTGCATTTATTGTTTAGGTCTTGGGTATAATGTCTAAGCTGTTAATATTCATTTATGCTGGAGAGGAGTTTAGGCAAACAAGGGTAAAACTCGCCACTCAGCGAATCACTCTCTCAGGAATCTCCACCTTTCAACGGAATTTACGAAAGATTACCTCCGGACCACGATGCGTCAGTAGCACGGCTGCTGCCTTTCAGTTGCCAATCCTGCAAAATAGCGCTGTCTGCGAACGTGACGGTGCTGGGGTGGGGTGAGGAAGGGGAAAGCCCTCGAAATTGACATGCTACGTGCCTACGCGTCGGACAGACTGCGCCCCCGGGAAATGGCGGAGGGTAGGTCATGGACGAGAAAGGGGTTCCGCCAGACGGGGGCGCATGACGGGGAGTGGGGGAATGTAGGGAGACGGCATTAAAGGGGTGAGAGGAGGGGGGATGAAATGTGCTCCGGACGGAGAGCCAAGGGGGGATATAAACGAATGTTTTTGGGGTGTGTTTGATCATGGAGCTTGAAAGGGACCGTAAATACCGAAGAAAGAGAAAAATTCCCATCCGAGGAGGAAAGTTACTTTCGGCACTGAGCCTCCCGCACATAAGTATGTCTCCCGCATATGTCATCATAAACTGGTCTCCACGGCTGGACGACTCAATTTTTACCTATAAAATGTTCATAGAATATTACTCTACAAAAAACAAATCAGAAAAATTTTCCTTGTGACTATCCTGACGATCCTCAGTTTTCCCTCAAGCCGCCAGTCTTTACGAGACGATCCCCGAAGAGGGATGTGATGGCGCACTCTAATGTTACTCTGCGTCGCATTTTTTTAAACCGGTCTCGGCCTGTAAATAAGCGAATACCAGCGAGATGGAACCGCGAGTTTACATGTCCTCATGTCAAATAAATTAACTATATATAAAATAAACAGATTAATAAACGTTAAAAACAACACGCGTTAAGCGAGACTAAATCGGCGTCGTGTTTTCATTAATAATCCAACCATAGTGTGTATATATTACTGTTATCTTATTTAAGTGGTATTCATGATGCTTTGGTGTTTCCTCAAAATGAAACCCGTTTTTACTGGTCATTGAAATGACCGAAATTAGGAATATTCTATCTTTGCATTATTTAGGAAACGAATGCATGTGTATATGCGGATCAAGCATTATATTCTAGTGTAGTACTTTAGAGTAGGAGCAGTGGAAAAATAAATATACAGGTATACATACGTGTGTATGTGGGTGTATATATATATTTTTATGTATATTTAAAAAAAAAATATTTTTTATATATAATTGTGAAATTCAAACATCAGGTGAACACTCCCCTGATGTCTGAATTTAATACGCTTTCGGACTTGGGACTAGGTGAACTTCACCATTACCTACCAAACCGACCTTCGGGCTGATTACTGTGTTTATATATATATATATATATATATATATATATATTCTATATATACACATGCACACATACATGTGATTAAGGTTTTCAATAATCCTCAAATTCTGTTTTTATTCTCTTCGGGGAAGGAGAATGAAGGAACATAATGAAGAATATTTGACGCTTAAGTCCTTCGGCTCGGCCTTATTGTTAGCTAATGGCATTACCGTGTGCAAACTTGTCGCAGGCTTTTACTAAAAGACAGCGGCTGACTAGATGAGGGTAGGCTACGAAGGTTTAACAAGGGATGGAAGGGTCATATATGACAGCCAGGGGAGCGACAGGTGAAATGTTTCGTGGGTGAGAAGGGTGGCCATGGGCTGAGGAACGGAGCCGCCCAGTTCGGGACAGAAGAGGGAGAAGAGAGAGAGAGACAGGATGTTAAGCTCACGCGTTCGCAAGGGAGGTGACCCCGGGGGGAAGTTGCGTGCCGTCCGTCCAAAGCGGGTCCGGAGGATTTTGAAATTGAGGGGGTGACGGAAGGAGAGGTTGATTGATGTTCGGAGGCGGAATACACGGCAGTGTGTGCTCGGAGAGGTGTTGAGAGGAGACAGGGTCGGGGGAGGAGCTGGTTTTGGGATCTTGGTTCGGGGGCGGGGAATTCCGGAGGCGAGGAACGTTGTTTAATAACGTCAAGCCTATGGAGTGGGTCACATGTCCGCTCCGCTAATTGAATGGCCTCTCCGATTGTTCGGGTTTGCATTTCAGGGGTTTAGACTGAACTACGTGGAGGTTATTCACCGGGACGGCCATGGGCATGCGTGGTCATTCGCTTATCATTCTCATGACTCGTGTGTTAATGGTCGATAACGTAATTTTCAAAGAAAATTCCGACGAACTCGAAGGATTCAGGAGTTGTCCTTATTTTTTTGGGTGTTTTCTAAATAAATTTAATTCATCTATGAAAAACCGATATTGATGCATATGATATAATACGAGTGAAAAAGTGTAACAAGGATACCATGGTACACTCGCAGTTTTAACGTCTTTGAAAAATAAAACCAAGAAATTTGCGGAAAGTTATGCCAAATGAGTGTCTAAAAAAGTATTTGAATTAAACATTACATACGATGGGACAGAATCAGAATTCATGGACTATTTTTTTCTAAAGTGTTTACGCATATATATATTATATACATACATACATATATATATAAATGTATATATATATTATATACATACATACATACATATATATAAATGTATATATATGTATATAAAAATGTATATATATATGTATATCCATATTTACTATATATACACACAAACACTCCACTAAGGTTGGGCCCTGGACGGGGTTTCAAATGTAAAATTTTAAAAATATCAAGTCATCTAAATGCCTAACCTATGAACCCAGGTATAAATAATACTTTCCAAAAATTTAAATACCTGCAAATTAGGGATATGAACTTTGCAAATGTTTTTTTTTCAATATGAAAGTTTATAGCAGCTTATTAAGGCATTTATACATGAATATAAAAACTAATTTACAAAGGAAAATCAGTAGATACCGACCAATAAAAGTAGAAAATGTATTAAAGGTGTACATATATACAGAAGAATATATGCCCTACAGACACAGAAAGCATACAAACATATATCCGAAGTATCGATACTAAGATATAAATTTTTAAAAGTAATCTTCGTAAGTGTTGAGAAAACAGTGAGAACCTAACGGCAAATTGGAGCTAATACTACTAGTATTGGGCATATTATATATATAGGCATACGTACAATATACGTATATATATATATATATATATATATATACTTACTTAGATATACTTACAATAACAAAACGTTATGAACCACTCTTTACGTCGGAGCAGCACACACGCCTTTTTGCAAAAGTGTATTCACACAGGCTTTTCCCGGGAAATAAAAGCGAAAACTACATTTTATTACTACATATTATCACATTTATCATTAACTCGATTGATAACTTTCGAAACAATTGATACAATACGACCAGCCAACGTTGCAGCAAGATCTTGATGAAAGATATTTTAAGAGAAATGTAAGGAACAAAGCTTATATCATTCAGATTTAGACGATATGATGCTTAGTGCTCTAAGTGCCTTGTCCTTTTACTATTTCATTCCCCATTAAAACAACACGTGAAGAAATAGCTTCTACCATTAAAACCACTGAAGCATTCGTGCAACATAACCTTGACATATTAAAACAAGAAAACAGCATAAGGGAGCGCACGCGTCACATTGCGTGTGACGCTGATCAATGGATCAACTCTTCTACGCAGCAAATGCAATCCCTTTTTTGGACCACTGCCACGGCCAATTAGAAAAAAGAACAAGCATTCTTCACTAACGCAGGCACGCTGCCATTCCATTTTTAGAGTATAATCCATTTTCTTCCGCCTTGAAACCTCATGGCTCCGGTGACAATCACATACTGGCTTATGATGTAGCATCCTTCGCTATCACAATCCCGCCTATGATTACAATTTTCGAAATGAATCCTCGACGTTCATAAAGCCCTTTCAGCGTTAAGATCAAAAAGGGATGGCGTCCCCTTGTCTACACGTATCCCTTTGGTTAATTGGGAGTGAGCAATTCCCTTTTCAAAGAAAAAAATGTGGATGTAAATCCCAGGCGATTCTAATCTCGGCACGCGTTGGAGGATTCTGCGGAGAGAATAGTCAAAGCACAGCGTGTAAGGGAGAAAAATGATGGGACTTTGGGAACATGAAGGAATCCTATTGTAAGCGGATAAAGAGAGAGAGAGAGGGAGAAATTGTGATGCGGAGCTACGTAGAGATAGAATGAATGGAGCCGAAATAGAACAAAAGAACTGGACGCGATATGAAAATAAAATATTCGGCGACTGGATGACGATGAGCACTTAGCCAAGCGTTATTCCTAATTATTATTTTTACATACCGAGGATTCAAGGAATAGCGAAATTAATAACTTAATTAAATAAATAGAGGCTAAGTTTCAAGTTAAAATCGGTGGGTAAAAATTAGAGCAGCTGGAACAGTTGACCTACCTTGGAAGTTTTTAGGACCAAGATGGTCAAAATAGCGGTGGAATCGGATGAATAATTCCACATATATCTTCAAAAGGAGGGAGGAGTTCATGACAGGGACGTTAAGTAAGGATATTAAGAAAATATTAGAAAGAACTTGAGGGATATGGGGAGTCGTTTTGTGCGGTGCGGAAACATGGCCGTTGAAGCAAGATCATAAGTGTAGATTCGAGGATTTTTAAATGTGGGTCTGGAGAAGGATGGAAAAGGTAAAATGAACACAAAGAAAAACTAGCGAAGGAATCCTACGCATGGAGAGAAAGGATATATATATATATATATATATATATATATATATATATATATATATATATATCAGCAGCACAATGCATTAGTTGCCAAGTTAATTAATAACTACAACATAAAGTGTACAACATGCACACATACAAATACTATACATAACATACAAAAGCATGCAAACAATACTTGGAAAACAATATTCCTGGTTATATTTACAATCGCCAATACTAAGTATGATGCTCCTGTGAAAGGAGAGAGGGTTGTTGGGAGAGATCCAAAGAAGGCAGGAAAATGTGGATGCAGAATGAATAGATTGGCAATGGAATGCAGAAGACTGTGATATCGTACAGGCGAGGACGTTAGGCATAGGAGAAAAAGGATGGACATGTTGAACAGATTGAAGGGAGATAAAGAGTATTCTGAATTGATGAACAGTTAATTATAGTGCGGAATGTCAGGTCTTTTTAGACGAATTTAATTAAAATTGGCAATTTTCCACAAAATAAAATTTTCATACGACCGGTTTCGATGTAACTACATCATCCTCTGGTGTCTGGTGCACCAGAATATGATGTAGTTACATCGAAACCGTATTAATTTAATTTTGTGGACAATTGCCAATTTTTATTTATCATGATATTCCACCATATCACGTCTCTTTTCATTTTTAGACGAAGCAAAGAAATGTATCGACGTTCAGTCTTTGACCAACGAAAACCTTACTTAAACAGTAGACCGCCAAGAAAATACTTAGTGTCAAAATATAAACTGTACTTTTTGAGAAAATATACACGTACATTCCCTAATGGCAATCTCTCCTCATTAGTTGTTGGTGGACGTGAAAAAAACTTCACGCGCGCACTTATTTCGTTAAAAAAAATTTCCCATCGGCTGGATTGTTATTATGGCTTGCTTATTAAATCTGTCGCAAATCAAAGCACACAACCAAAGGACAAGGGCTTCTTTTCCGGCACTATCCTTGAAAAATTCGATGATACATGAACGTTTACTGTAACAGCAATTGAAATTAGGGATGATAATGATGTTCACAAAGGAAACGCAATCTCTTCAAAAACTCTCATGAACGAATTACCCATAGTGTAAGATCCAAACTGTAGTTTGAAAAATTCTCCTAAGATGTGACCGCTATTTTGAACACTAGAATTTACATTCGTTCTCCAATATGACATTTTATTGTTACATATTTTAAAATATGTCTATTTAAACTGAATCCGATTCTAAACTTATTAATGTACAAAAGAAAAAGCAATCAGAACACCATGAAACTTCTCTATGTCCTCTACAGTATTCGGTGTATTTTCCGCAACGAAAAGGTCTGGATCAATTTAAGAAAACTGTCAGTAAATGCTGGGTGACTTATCGACATTTGCGCTTAGATTCTGGATGTTTTAAATAAATTTTTTTGTAAACAAAAATAAAGTTCCTCACGAGCCACATTTGGAATCTATAAAAAATATATTAAGTTGAATGCAGAACCTTAACTTGAGTAATAGCATCACAATATAGCAGTCGGTAACCACACTGCACGCCGCTACTTAACTTGAATTATTTGCAACATTTCATCAGTTAGTATACCTACTCATTTTTTATCTTGTTTATCAATAATATTGATAGTTTTCCCGAGTAAATCAACCATTCGATGGTTCATTAGCAGTTTCAATTAAGCTATACTTGAACACAAAAAACGAGAAAAGAACATTATTTGAGAGCTGCTAGATAAGTACGTATTGAAAAGAGCGAGTGTCTACCATGAACAGCAGTAGAATTAATGGATGAATTGGAGTGAATACAAAATAAATAATCCTGGTTATTCAAATATTGGAGAGCGTATTGTTATATAAGGGATCGTAGATATAGCTTTTGTGGTTCCTAAAAGGGAGAACCATGCCGCATTCCGCCTAAAAAGGCTCTCTGCAGCTGGGGCTATGAGCGCCTAGAGCCGGCGCTAAGGGTACCGCTGGCGGAACGCCAGGGCGCTGTGCTAATGGGTAAATCTGGGTCCCTCTCAAAAAAATGGAATGGAATTACTACATAATGATGGATTCAATCAATGAGTTATATAAGGGTCGCCTGATCATTGGCTCTATTATTTATCCTTAAAAATAACTCTTGAAGGAAGATACTTAAAGATTGGAACGCTCCTCAGAAAGTACATTTCAAAGCAAAAATATGATTATCTCCATTTTAATTTAACCTATATTTTCGATCCACGCTTATGGAGACTAAATACAGCGTCAGGAATTGTAATTATTAACAGTAGGACAAATAAATTTATGGAACAGTCCACGCACAAATTCCATCTTTCGGCATTTGAACATATTAAATGATCTAAAATGGTGACTGCCATTGTCATTAGTCGACTAACGAGTCAGATATCATGAATCGATTTTTTAAAATCATAAACATGGTAACCAACCCGATGGTTGGTTTGACAGGTGATGGTAGATTTCACCCAGTACTTAACCCAAAGGCGTGTGAAATTCACACATCAGGGTAGGGGGGGGCTAGTTCCTTTCCCTGTGCCGGTTTTGGTTTCCCAGGATAATCTGGTACCCGTAAAATCACACAGCTTGGGTGGAGCCAATGATGATGAATCCATTTATGCTAATATAAAATTGTGAGAATGTATAAGATTTCTTCGGGCCGAATTTCAAGTTTAACTGATGCCATGACATACTTTTTTGTTTGTAGCATAGATATGGTTTCACAATACCGATTTTAAAAATTAGGTCAAAATTAAATTGCCCATGGAAACCCGAGTAAACCTTGAAAAAAGATTCATAATTACCTCCTTAATTTCCGTTTTATAAGATATCATTGTGTTTTTATGATTTTGGATGACTGAAAGGTGCAAGGTACATACAGTGAATCGATAAATATACGATCTAAGTCAAAAAAAATGTATAGACGTGAAAAATTGAGAGAAATAAATGTTCATCATCTAACCGGTGGCATTTGCCTTACGGTCATGAATCAATTCTTTCCGAAAACTGAGTAAGTTTCAGACAGACGCCTAAAATTACGAAGCACGTACTTCCGAATAGATCAATTTTCTAATTAATTTTCCGATGAATCTTTAATGACTTCACATTAATACTTCGCGTAACATGGATAAGAGTTTTTCTAGTCTTTGCCAGAAAAAGATATGGGCGCGAGACAGAAAGGAGGGGCACCACTCTTGCATCCCCGCTCTCCAAAGTGCCCAAGGCGTACCAACGCCACCCCTCACGCATCCACGTGGATCGAGCGAGAGAGAGCAAGAGAGAGACCAACCCAACCGTCTTCCCTCATTCCAGGGAGCGGTGCAGTCATCAGCGGCGTAAACTTCCCCGTCCAACTCCATACCACTGCAACACTCCCCACCCCCAACTCCCGCCCCCACCCCTCTTTGCCCCCTTTTCCGCCTCAACCCGCTTCTCCCAAGAGATGAGGAGGAGGCTGGGTTGGACGGGGTTTCACGCGGCGTGGGAGGGGCGGACGAAGGGGTGAATGCACCCGCCTGGTACATAACCTATGTACCCATACAAGCATATATATATATATGTAAATAGACGGGGGAGGATGTATACTTTATATACACGATGCGAACGCAGGATCGAACCCCCGCTGCATATAAGGGGGGGTTGAAACTGTCGACCAGGGGTGTGAGTGGGGAGGAGGGAGGGGAATTGTAAGGGTGGTGTGGGACGAAACGGGGGTGCAGTCTCATACAGCCGAGGGGATGGATAGGGGAGGAGAGGAAGGGATGCATTCGCGGGGGTGTTTTGAGGGAAAGGGTTGGGAACAATATGAGGACACAAAGTGATGGATCTCCTAATGGTCGCATGTGGAGGGGAGGGGAGGAGGTGAGTGGGGTACTAAGATAAGTAAAATCAATAGGAATTGCGACGAGTTCCTCGAATTAATCCATGGGTGCATGGAGTGGATGCGTTTGCGCGGCACGATCACAACATCGGTTTGATGAACTCAACTGGCAGCGCGTGTGTCGGAGGCATTGACGAATAATAAGCCAGGGGTACTTGAGAATATTCAAGCAAAGTTCACATAATAACGAATGCAAACATATCGAGAAACATAAAATGAAGTTACAGGTTTTTCACGAGTTTTATATATCCTAAATGTAAATATTTTGGGCCAATCGAAGAATTAGAATTTTCGGAATACGTAGCGAGTTATAGTTTT
This sequence comes from Hetaerina titia, assembly GCA_037158775.1. Lineage (NCBI taxonomy): Eukaryota > Metazoa > Arthropoda > Insecta > Odonata > Calopterygidae > Hetaerina > Hetaerina titia. Next base: position 86,484,337 of record CM073773.1, on the reverse strand, counting down.
TAGTAGTGGTAGTAGTATCTCGGGGAGGCGACCGACAGCTGAGGCCATTTGCGCCATTAAGGAGGGACAGGAGAGGATAAAAAGTGGAGAGAAACCCGGCGTCGGCATTAACCTACACTTATCGAAAAGCGCCAAGAATTCACCAGCGTAACGTCCCATCCGACGGACGGCGTACTCGCTCAAAGTGCCTTCCACAAAGAACCTCTAATAGGTGCTTATTGTCAAATATCTGCCGCCGCCGGGATTCGGGATTCGAACCTCTGAGGTGAGAAGTCTGTACCTAAGCCACCGCACCATCCCAATCCCCAATTTCTAGTTGTTAACAGTAACAATTAACATGGGCCGATTGACAGAGAGTTACTCATCATTAGACGTCGTATTTGCAGCTAAGAGAAGCAGTTGAACAAAATTCAAGGCCAACGAGACAATTCTTAAATGAGCAGCAAGAACTTGGTAGTTGCAAACATGATTTTTATTAAAGTTACAATTATACTTATAAAAATGTAGAGTTCATAGCTAAAAAAATACTCAAGATTAGTACACATTCATTGTCAATTATTTGCAAGTCTTAATATAGGTGCTCTATTTTACATTACCTGTTTTACCTGCCACCTTGTTAGATCTAGTTCCTAACTTTTCAATGATATGAATGTCGCCACCTGTGATTTCAACACTAAAATCAAAACACCAAGTTGAGAGAAGAAAAGCATTCTTAATATATTGGAATAATTGCACCGGTAAACGAATAATTTCAGTATTCGCACACTGCCTTGGTATTCTATCGACATTTGGAAAGTATGATAACGGAAATATATTCATGCAATATTTAATAGGGATTTAAACAGTTTTATCCAACACCTTAGAGTATAAGTGGCACGAAATATCTACTCGAACATGAGACAATCACTTAATTTCTTAAATTATTTCCAAATAGAAAGATGCTAAATATATTTTTTTTCATTCTTAATAGACATTTCGACGGTGTCGAATAGGTTAATATGGCTACTTTTGGGCTGAAAGTATCATTCTGAAATTATTCGATCACACCCCGCGTATTCCGAATACTCTCCGAGGGGACGATTCGGTTGCGAATTTGCCGTTTCATCATCATGAGGGGATACATTACCCAGCCGTAGTCACGCGACATATCTAATGCTTTTTTTATTTCAGCGCCTTAAAGTAATGATTTCGAGTCTGTTCTGTTGGCCTAAATGATAAGTGTGATAGAGTGTAGAAGAAGGTTTATTATTGTGTAGAGTTGAATGCTATATCGTGTGTGCACATCAGTGATTGGTTAATGTCTCCCAAAGCTTACCATAACCGGCAGACTAGACTAATGTTAATAATAATGTTATTGAAAAGGAACTCAATTAATACATTGACGTTATTGCGTTCACCCTTCGCACAAACTGAACTTTTTTTTCTAAGAACTTTTGTCCCATACCCCTCGGAGCAATAAGGCGTCTCCTTCGTCAACATTTTCCATGAGATAACCCAGAGTTCTCAAGGAGTCTCTTATGATAAATAGAGCTCCGGAAAAAAAACCGATTTTCAATTAATGAATCCATGGCGATTGGAATCGATAAAGGCTAAAGCAACTAAGAGATATATACCCAAAGTTATTTGAAACAATTAAACTGAAGAATAACGAACTGAAGGAATGAGAAGAATAAATTAGGATATTTATCAAGTCTTTCAGAGTTAGTGATAGTTATTTTCGACCGTCCCATTCTCATTCAGATGTTTTATTTGAAATCATGGAGAGTTTTTATCAACCAACTCAACTGCAAACTAAAATTGCATTCAGAAGTGGAGTTGATAAATACGCCACTATGGATGGGATTACAGCGTTTACACTGGGATAATTACAAATATTGTTGGCTATATTACGCGTATTATTTTAAAACTAGTCATCATATACTGATCATCATCGTCACTGGTCGTTCAATCCTAAGATTGGTTGACTGCAGCCTTCCATCCTACCCTATCTGATATACTGTAGGAGGATTAAATTATCCTTTCGTTCCAAGGGATGAATAATTTTGACAAACAGTTAGTGATTACATCATATTAGAACGTTGTCTGACATCTCATTTGGATGCATTAAACCACAGAGAAAGTGCTCTCGTTTTCCTGAGGTCAATTTTTGATTGCTAGCTAGGGTATTAATTTAAACTATGGAAATATTATTGGAAATATTTTTCATTTTTCATTCACGTTTTCTCTATAACTCTCGGAATATACCCAATGGAATTTCTTGATTTTTGGTAAAGTGAACTCTACCCAGAAGGGAAAATACGCAATGCTAACCGGGTGCATCTCGCTCTGCGGTGAAAAAAAACGAACGAGGCCCGACGGACAAAGCTAACCTACCACACCCTACATGCGATGGTACAGTCTTCACATCTGTCATCCCTACTGGTATGTGCCATTACTCCAGTTTCAAAGAGAGAGGATAATTAGTGAGTCCCTCGTCACAAATTGCGAGCGAGGCTCTCCTGGAATAAATACGATTTTGACGGAAAACATGGAATGTGATGGGGGAGAAGGATTGAGGAGAGAAGGAAAAAAAAGCGGGGTGGATTTGCGGAAGTAGTCGAGAATAAGAGGGAGAGAGAGAGAGAGAGCGAGTGATGGTGGGTGGTTGGGTTTGCAGAATGAGGTAAGAAAAGTGGGCAAGTGAGAGAGTGATAGGAGAGTGAGAGAAGGGAAACGTGCAAAAGTTGAGCACTAGGTCGAGTGTTCAGCGCCACTGGCTGGATGTTTTGGACTAGGCATGGCATCGTAGTGTTCCACTCGAAATCTCAGCAGGACACCCCTCCACCGCTGCTGATTCCTCCCGACCTCGAAAACTCTCTCTATTTGAAGAGCACTCAAGATAGGACTTCTGCATACAACCCGCCGCCTACTTACTCCCTCTCTTTCTCGCCTACTCCCCCTCCCTTCAAGAACGTTCCACTCGGAAATATCCACGGGGACGTGTCTCTCGTGCTGGGATCGCGGCTGATGTGTGACACACTGGATTGCCCGTATTAGCATAAACTCTGTAGACGCACGTTCCAGAGGTGAAGCGGACGGGAAAAACACAGAGGGGGTGACTTTTTCAATTTTTTGCAATAGTGGATGGAAACACATTACATAACATACTTGACGAAAAAACTGAATAATCGAATTATTGAAATATTCTAAATTCAGGGTTGTAATAAAATTTTAAAAAAATACCTGAATAACACGGACTGTGGGAATTCGAGAACCGGCTCGGCTATAGATAAGTGCTTTTATCGTGACTCAATTAGTGTTTATGGTGTGATATTCACCGCACTGTGCAAAGGCATAGCACTCAAATTCTTCTTGACAAGGGAAAAACATGACCTAGAACCTCTGTGCCGGATCTCAAAATAAAAACAGTGATTAATTGCAGAACCGGGCAGGTATGTCAAGGTAATTCCATTTTTTGTGATATACTTCATGTAGGGAACCGTTGTTTATTCTGTTTTCGTGATTACCGCGACTCGAAGCCGATATTATATCGTGCTTCACCAGCCATTAACTCGTAAATGCTTGTGTACTGCCCATGTACATGGACAGTACAGGCATCTGTATATGGACGAAAATCCCCGATGGGTGTCCACTGCTAATTTATTTTTCTGAGGAGCTTGTAAAGGGAAAAAGCAAGGGAAAACAAATTTGATGTGTTACACGTGATAATATCGTACCTAAAAAAAGTCATAGTGATACTTGCTTTGGCAGCGATTGTGATCTGCTGAACGAAAAAGCCAGTGATTAACACAGAAGGGAGAACAAACATTTTCCATTTCGTAATCTACATTTAGTTCTCTCCGAAATTTAACATCGCAACAGCTGACTTTTGTCAAAATCGTTTCCATATTTATATACAGCTAAAAACAGCAGTGACATAGGTATAGCAGGTAAAGCTTAAGGAATTGTGTGACATTCCTTGGTGAAGCTGTAACGCTCAGAAATAGACACAAGAATTATTCACGAATTATTGATGTTATATTAATGGACACAATTTTCCTAAATATTTAAAGAAGAAACTTCCAAACTAAAATTTCAGGTTTTGTATGATTTGAATGTTAATCATGAAAACATTGTCTTCTAAAAATACTTGGCTAAAAAGTTATTGCTATAGCAGAAATAATAAAAACTAGTAAGCATGACATAGAGTTAATTTATTTAAAACTAATGACTCGATTAGCCGTCAAATCTTTTCTTTTCCCATTAGCTACTTTGCTGGTTTAGACAGGAAAATATTTGGAAAAATCCATTTCCGAAAAAATCCTGTCCGCTCAACCTGATAATTTCAACAGAAAGCAGACAATTTATAAGCTTTTTATCGATTATTGGAAGACCAGTAGATAAAAATGGTGGGCAGAAACGAAATTTTATTTATTTCCCCGCCACTTGTTTTTCGGGCTGAAAAAGCCTCGCCACCGCTGTCATATGATGTCGCGAGACTTCTTTTTATTCCATCCACTTTTTCCTCTTTTTCCAAAACTCACCTCTTACCCACTCGCAGGTATTTCATCTCCCGACCCCTCCTCCGCATCTCACCCCCGCGTCGAGGGTGCGTTATGTGCGTCACGAGGGGGTGCGTTTGCGCGAATCACGAATATTTTTTTTTGGCCTCCATCTCTCTTTCTCCCTCCCTTCTTCCCTCCCTCCTTTTCTCTCCCTCGCCGGTCGTGTTGCTAGGTTCCGCCCTTCCCGACTCACTCATTTTTTTCAGCACTTCGCATAATTTTTTTCGAGCAACCTCCTCCGCCCATCCTCCTCATACCCGCAAGATGGGTTGGGCTGGGCGGTTGGTTTCCAGGCAGAGGATCGGAGAAGAGGGAGAGTGACGGAGGATGGATGTGTATGCATTTGCGTGGGAGATTCTCTTCTTCCTCATACCCACCCTCTCTCTCTCTCCCTCCCTCTGGCCACTTGTGTCACTCCCCTACCCCCGACACTCGTTTCGCTCCTTCCTCCTGCAATTATCTCATCACGTTACTACGATAGCGCTCGTGGAGCTATGTTTTGAACCACATTTAATGCAGGTCTGGATCAGCTGGAAATGGTTTCTCGCGCTCAGTATTTATGTTACGTGAATACCAAGCGGTCAAAAATATAACTCATTAGTATCTCATTTGGATATCAACAAACTAAAGGTCATAGTTGTATCATTTATTGGACGTTATGCTGTAAAAAAATACTTTTTTTAGAAAAAGAAACTTATTTATATAAAAACCGAAGTCACTGAAAAGTGGAGTGATTCCTAATAGTATATAACATATTTGTTACATACTTTGGAGCGAAAATAAATAATCGTCGTCATTCCGAGTATTTTTGGGCAAACGGCATAATATAGCCCCTGCCATTCTATTCAAATTCCTACGGCTAAACACGTTTATCCTCTCATATAATATTCCACCAGAATTTATTCAATATGCTGCAGTTTTGATGTCGGATCTTTACCTCAGTTTTGAAAATCTCCTTGCAACGGTTGTTCCGCGAGTTTAAATAGCAATTCCTAGTTTTGGATATTATCCAGCAAGTTTAAATCCAGGATTTAGCCCTATTCCAAATAGCCTCATTCGACTAACACTGCATTATGGGGCGTTTTCTAAGGAGAATATCCCATTTCATTCATTCGTCTTTTCAATCTTCCTTATCCCCCTTCGCATCCCTAATTCTTTGCTTCTTCCTCACTCCTTCACGGCACCTTGCCAGCTCTTCTTCCCGCTTCCCACCCCTGCCTACGACTCGCAACTCCCTCCCTGTTTCCGAGTCGTATTGCCCCAGGTCTCCGAAACCCTTCTCCTCCATAATTTCCTAATTCCCTGCGCCTTACCTCTCTCTCTCACACACTGCATATCACCCCTCACTATATCCCCTCCTCACGCATCCAACACTTCGAACTTCCCGAGCATCCCTGCAACACTCTCACTCCCCTCGCCATCGAACCGCCTTTTGTTTTATTTCTTTCCCTCTCTCTCTCTTTATCCCCCATAACCTCCTGCGTCAACCCAACATCCCCGTCGTGCATCCCCGGGATGTCCCAAATAAAAGGGTCAAGCTGTGGATGGGGGAGTGAGGGGACTGGAGAGGCGGGCGGGGCCGTTTGGTAAGGAAGATGCGGGGTTTGAGAGATAGAAACGAAGGAAACGAGAGGGGGGTGGAGGAGGAGAAAAATAAGAAAGAGGAAAATGAAGGGAGAAAGGAGATTGCTGATTACTCTCCTCCTCTACTCCAGCTCCCCCCCCTTTTCTCTCTCTCTCCTTTTTTTATCATTATTTCTCTCCTTTTCACTCCGTCCATCGCATGTTCTTCCTCCCTTTCCTCTTTTTATTTGGCATCCCCCCGCGGATTATTTCCCGCCCTTCATCATCAAGGGGTGTTGGTCGACGAGGCGGTGGGTTTTATTCGAATGCGGGACGGAGGGGTGAGGGGGTGTGCGGAGGGAAAGGGAAGAAGGGAGAAAGGCTCCCGGAGAATGGGGGGGGGAAGGGAGCGAATGAGAGAGGAGCGGAGAGGCGGAGTTGGGTGAAAATATTTAGCGCGGTTTTTTGACCTCAAGGGATCTGTTTTGTTACAAATGGTAATGCTGTTCGGGTGTTTTTGCGCATATTAGAATTAGCAATTCAGCATTAATTTCTTCATGAAAAAAATTAGACTAAAATTTTCACGGCGTTAGTCTTCACGTTACTTTTCACTTCTGAAAAATTTACCATATTCGCGTCACTCGTAGAGTCGTACGGGGTGATTATACAGGAATGTGAGTTGCATAATGAATTAAAGGTATGGATGGTAGAGAAAAAAATGTAATAATTGGCAGTGGCGTAGATTAATTGACAAGTAAAACGCAACGATCGTTTTCGTTGTATGCACAGACAATAAAATATTGAGGACTCAGAATATGATGAGCTGTTATTCTTTGGAACGTGAATTACATAGTCATAAGATATACTTCCTGTTCAAACACTGAACCAAAAAATTTAACAAAGTTGATATAAAATTCCAGGGAGAAGGCTAAGAAACTTTACTAAGACTCTTCAAAAAAGTTAATCCTTGGTTACAGTTGCGCATATAGGAGACATTCTTTCTAGGCAGACAAAAATTAGGCGTTCCTGTGCGGCATAAATATGGAATCTATAAATGAAATATCGGAGATTAAGAGAGACCTGATGTAGATTAGGTTGCTGGATTGGTTTTGTTTGGAGTTAGAAAATATTTATTTGATCGTTGTGTCCATCCAGGAGCCTACCTTAACCGGTAGATTACCTAATAATAACAAATGAAATATGTTTTGTGTGAATTGCTCCGGGAACTGAGTCCAGACGCTTTGTTGCAAAAGAGTTTTCGAGTGGTTGTTGATATGCAATGTAATGTTTATAATATTAATGATAAACATTTCCTAATATTTTAAGGGCTTTTTGAAGCTGATACTAATGTATAGATTGAAATAAATTATATTGTTTAGGAACTAATATATATATATATTTTTTTCATATATACACACACAAGAAACAAAAGCAAATTAGAATATGAGGTAATACGCTTTTAATTTTCCAAGCAGAAATCGGGCATCAACGTAATTCTTAGCCCCGCGTGCCGCCCGGCAACATCCGTCGAGCGAAGGCATCGCTCACGCCGTCCTTCCGTTTACGATTGAGAACTTTAAAGGCACGAAAAGAGGAAGTATCGTCAGCACGGCAACAGATCAGGAACCCGGCGGCGAACGAGGAAAACGTCCTTTCCACACGCTAGTCAGTGCGTCCTCTGCGCATGCGCTGAAGTGATCGAGTCGAGCCGGAGGAAAAAATATTTTAATAATGCGAACCCCTGCGTGTTCTCCGATGCGCTTACGGAATTAACGACTTTCACGCAATTCTTTGGACGGCCATCGACTCTTCTGTCCTCGGACGCGCAGCGTTTACGCCACGTGCGGCGAGAAGGAATTGAGAAAAAATACGACTGCAGATTAAGAGAAAATACTCGAGTTTTGTTCATTTTCCTTCCATCCGGTTAAAAATGATCACACCATTGTCTTCGATTGTTAGTCTTTTTTAATCTATCAAACAATCTCAAACTTCAACGCTAATAACTGTATGACATCAAGTCTTATTCATATTTGGCGCAAATGTTACATAGGCGTATTATTCTTGTTCATTTATAAATGGATAAGAGAATGGACCATATTAATGCTTGTACACATTTGCGTGTGTGTGTGTGTGTGTGTGTGTATATATATATATATATATATATATATATATATATATATATATATATATATATATATATATATATATATATATATATATATATATATATATACATACACACACACACACTGTTTTGGTTTCTGTGTTTGTTATGACTATCAGTGAATTTACATTACACGTTTGTGGGTTTTCCAAAAAAGTGTATATATATATATATATATATATATATATATATATATATATATATATATATATATATATATATATATATATATATATATACACACACAGGTACAATATGAATTGCATGTGATATTCATTTTTATCGCTATCATAATATATTTTTTCTCCAAATTAAATTAGAAATATTCGTCGCACGAATATAAGAAACATGCTATAGCAAAGAAAATTAAATCTCTTACCATAATCATGAAATTTATTTCATTATTAATTAAGAACAAGAACATAAGAAAATATTCCAAAATATCCCGAAAATCGGCGCCATTTAAAAAGCGTCCTCCCATAAATCAATGCCCTAGTTGAGGAGTGTATGAAGGAAAAACAGCCACGCCAACCTACCTCTACCAACCAACTACCACTTGTATGCTATACTAACTAATTTTATTTTCTAATGTGATAAAACCACTTCAATCACACAGTAAAGTTAATAGCGGTGATAGTTTAAATTTCAAACTGTGTAGAATTTGTTCACTGTTTACTAAGTACAGTTTAGAATTATAAAAATATAATATGTTCTTCCTTAGCATGAGCGGCCGAGAAACGAGCAAATTACAAGGTCTGTCCCAAAAGTAGTACGACTTCTTTTTTTCCAGGATGCGGTTTTTCTAGTTGAGTTCGAGGAAGGGGATTCTCGGGAAAGGCTGGAGGCCGGTGGAAATTGGATCCCAGGCTTTGCGAAGTGCGGATCGTTCGTTTGCAAAACCTCCATAACGTGACCTCGTTACGCTCCGTCCGATTCGGTTATCGCAACAGAGCTACGCCGTCGAATGCTTGCAACAGGGGATAAACGGGAAAGAGACTCATGACATGCTCAAGACATCTCATGGTGATGACGCCATTGGTAGATCGGGTGTTTTTGAGTGGCACATGTTGTTTCGGAAGGGTAGAGAAGGTGTTGAAGACACCGGATGTTCAGTACACCCTTCGACCTCAAAAAGTGACGAAAATCTTGCAAGAGTGAGTGAGTTTCTGATGAACGTGACAGCCCTAAAAGTGAGGTGCATCGACTTGTAACCAAAAACCTGAGTATCAGAAAGGTGTGTAAAAACTCGATGCCTTGAGTGCTTTCGGACGAACAGAAGGAAACTCGCACGCGGATCTACCAAGAGCGTCACGACAGTGTGAGTGAGAATCCAAATTTTTTAAACAATGCTCCACCAGACTTCTTCCTATTCCCCGTGTCAAATCCGTGCCTAAAGGACGTCACCACGGCTAGGTGGAAGCGTTAAAACAGGCCGTGACGTAGGAGCTTAGTAGCATTCCGGTGGCCGCCTGCCAGAAGGCATTCGAGGCGTGGAAAACCCCTTGGCAGCGGTGTGTGGACGCACAAGGGTGCTACTTCGAAGACCTTTGAGTGAATGTATTAATTCTGGCAATAAATATTTTTATACGACTCAGTCCTAATATTTTGGGATAGACTTTGAAAGTTGTCTTCTTAATAAAAATTTCTGCGATTAGTACATATAAGCAGGAAAGGTCTGCGGACAGTGGGGAAGAAATTTATCTATAATTTAAGTGCGTCCCGTCCATATTTGTAGAACTATGAAAATAAATTCCTATCCATTGATCACCTGTAATTTAAACCTGTACAGTTCATAAAAATATGATTTTTTACTTCGGTACAGTTAGCTACTAGGAATATTTAAACCGATTTTTGACTCAATAAAATTAGTCTATTAAAAACTGAGCAGATAAAAGTGAAAGATGAAATAATCTCAGAGCACCTTTTGCCGGGATACAATTTTATGACTTTTTAGCCTATTCTATATGACCAAATATTCTTTTAATTATTCATATAACATAACAGTCCTCTTTCATTAACCCACCGATCATCAACCGAATGAAATATGACATCTCACTTCCCCAATATATTTACGACTTTCAAGTGCTAAAGAGAAACTAGCAAGTTTTAATTTTTCTCAAACCGTTAAAACTACGATATCAAGGAACCAACCAGAAATATATCATCTTTTTAAAACCCGAGATAAAAGACGCCGGCTCATATCGTTAGATAAATTGAAATTATTTTTAATTTTAAAATCTCAAATGAATATTAAATATTAAGGACGTCATGATGCGTTACGGAATATCTTATAATGAAAGTTTAATGCGGATATTTCCACGCATAAAATGTTGAGGCAAGTAATTTTGTGAAAACCAAGCTTTTATCTCTCTAGGCTAGTTTATCTCGCTTCCGAATGCATAAGTACCGACCTATTCTTAAGACGCTGACATGCACAGGCTATTTGCTTTTGTTGTTCAAAAGAAAATGTTTGGAAGTAAATTCAGTTTTTCAGTTTTTTGTCGCATGCTATTTCCAAAACTTCTACTCTGAATATTACTACCAATCCATTTAACTTCCTTAATTCCGATCACTTACAGTACTTCCATTAAGAATTGCAAACCCTACGCTGCTTACCATCAGCCTTACATTTTCTTATATATTCCTCAGTTTTATTTATATTTTTTTCACCCATTTCATTTCATTCTTCTCCATAATTATCAATCTTTCACCCCAGCCCCCCCCCCCATTGTTGAGATCTTTTGCTTCTGTATTCCTCTCTTTCTCAGCGAGTCTCCAGCGTTCAAGTACCATTCAATTGTTTTTATTCCGGGGAAATTCTTTCTTCTCTGGCGGTCGAGGAAGAGGGCGAAAAGGGGCGTGGCTCCCACGTCGCGTTTAATTTCGGCTCGCGCAAAAAAAAAAAGATGAGCCGCGAGACGCCGTCTCCGATGCGCTTTAAAAACCTTCCTTTGTTATTTCGCATGGCAACAGGTTAAAAAAAAGGGGATAAACGGAGGGAGGGGAAGGCGCTTTGAGGGTGAGGGGAGATGTGAGGAGGGGGTGGAATGCAGTGGGCATATTGAGCGGGAGGGAAGGACTTCGAGGAATGAGGGAGCATTCGAGGAAGGGGAGTGTAGGAAATTCAGATTTGTTTTTAGATAGTCGGGTGATTTTTTTCGCAAAGGATCAACAACACGCCATATTGATTTCTGCGGTCTACATAAATGCATACTACTCGAAGATCGATTACAAGGTACACAAAGCATGGGAAAAAAATAGAAAAATTGATACATATATTTTTGTGAATACTTTTTAGTACATTTTTTAGCCAGCATACCGTGTGAAAAAAGCTAACAAATCTTAAAATGAGATAAAATAATTATGGTCAGGGGTAAACAAAACGTGAGCCATATTAGTGACTAAAGGAAATTTCGGTTCCATTATATTACCCTTTGTGAGGAATTGGTAGGCCAATTTAAGGAAACTCAATGAACCACTCCATGAGAACCACTGCATCTGCTGAAGTTTACGTAGCGGTATTACTTAATTAATTTTTTACAACATTTATTGATCATTCACAAACGTCTTAAGAAAAATAGTTTAATACTAGTACTAAATATTTTTAATTGGTGACAACTGTATGTGATAGATTGTTTTTTTTAAGCGAAAGAATTTTGATAAATTTTAAACCTAATGACAAAAGTTCTACGCTTCATTTCCTCAGTTAATTAACAATACATAAAAATTATTATCCTTTCCTTTCGTTTATAATTTAATCTTGGTGTATTTCATTCGTTCAAAATCATAAATTTAGAATGTCCATGTGTCATATGATGCCCTCAATCAGAGAAGTATACAGAAAATACATGAAAGTTTGAAAAATTGGTTTCCTGGGTTACACAAATTAGGAAAATGAGCGTCATATCGATTAATATTATCATTATTTATTTTCAGGGAGATTATCGCAATTTTTGCGGAAAAAAACGCTGATGACAAGGAGAATATACTCGCTTAATTTACGGTAAAAATAAATTCAGCGAAAATCTTAATAATTATATTTAATTTTATTTGTCATGCAGGTGCCCAGTAGAACCCACTTTTCATTTGGTTAGACAAAAGATTAAATCGAACCTAAACACGCGGAAAACTCAAATAAAAATGGAGCAACGCCCGGGAACAAGTAATAAGAAACGACGTCAAAACAAACGAGCAGCAGACGCATCCTTCCGTGCAAAAACAATTGAGTTGACGACACAGCGGGGGAAGAAGCCGGGTGAAAAAAAAACACACGCGGTCGCGCCGGATTATTATTGTTATATTTTTTTTTCTTTCGCGCGTCGCGAGCCACGCCTCTCCCCGTTCATTGGGACTTTCTTCTTCAAACTCTCACTTAGCAACCACTTTCTATCCCTCTCTCTCTCTCTTTGCCTCACTCCCCCCACTCCTTTCCTTCCCCCCTCTCCCCTCCCTCATTATTCAATCCTTCCTCAATACGCCACCTCACACCCCCTCTTAGACACCCTCACTCGCACACACCACCCCCGCCCGCACACACGCGCCCAACCCCACAACCCCCTTCATACACTTCCTCGGCGAATCGCATGACGGCTCGAAAATCCACAATCTCTGACGCGCCGTTTCTCCCTTGGCAACCAATTTCTTTCTCATCTCCTCCAACCAACCCATACCTCTCCTTCCCTCCCTCTCTCTCGCACACTCTCCACCTCTACTCTTCAAGTCCTCACCCCCAAAACCTTCCACAACCCCCTACCCAACCCTCAATCCTTAGTACGCAAGCCCTCTTCCCCTCCAATTTGCACCATTCCACCCTCCCTCTCATTGCCCCCTCCCACCCTTCCACCCTCAGCCGCACTCTCTCAACCATTTCCCGTGACTTTTACCCCTTTCTTTCCTCATGAGCCTCTTCCTCGCCCTCCCTCGCAGGCGACACACACCCCCCGCTGTCTGTTTGCGTGATTATAATGTTCATTTCTATTTAATTATTGTTCCCCTTTGCTTCGTGGACTTTTACAGTTTTCGTTATTATGATGAGTCGAAAGGGTGTGAGTGGCCGACGGTACACGACTTTGGTCTAAATTAAATCACTCAAATACTGTTTACCGGTGGCTCTCGACCATGGATAAACGGTGCTGAGGGGAAAGAAGTTTTCAAAAAGCGAAAGATTTATAGATGGCCCTTTTATTAAAAATATTGACTTTTGTTGATAATCCTTAGCCATTCTGACTATTAACTTTTGTGACTAAACCCCTATGTTCTTTTGACCCTTGCTCCATGCACAAGCATTCCTTGATCATATGAATTTTCACGGCTAGAAATTTAATACTTGCATGAAAAAACAGAATGCATTTTTATTCCGAAATTAACAAAATATTTTCAGGACTGACGTTTATAATTCAATACGCCTTTATCGATACCTACATAAATAATGGTAGTGAAACAATTTGAATAATATCAGTTAATTGACGCAGTCACTAATTAGTGAAACAAGGTGACATTAAAAAATAAACTAACTAAAACATAGGCAACATTAAAAGTAAAAGCATGAATTGAATTCCCTCGGAGTTGCTCTAATAATGATGCTACCCATACGTGTGATGAGTGTACAAAGCCGCTTTTACAAGCAGTAGGTTTGAAAAATAAACTAAATATAACGCAGAAACACATTCTTAAATATTAAATTAAATGAATCTTCTTAACAGCTTCTTGATTTAATAACCTCAAATATTAATCATATTTCCGAATGCGTAACAAATACTTCATCCCCGCAAAGCCAATCATAATGGTTGGGTAATATACCTTCAGAGATCGAGAAACCATTATACCTTCGAACTACGATATCACTTCACTTTTCCGCGTTTTCATCTCGTCTACTCGGACGAGATATTAACCGTACGCGCGTGTAAGTGTGCTTGGGGGTCTCAGACTCTCTCCCTCCCACCTCACCCTCTCTATCTCCTCCCCTTTTTGTTTGTTCAACCTTCTCCATTCTCGCTTCCACAGGCCAAACAGCGTGAGGCTTGACCGGAGGTTTCAATCCTTCCTCCATTCGAGTTTCCAAGAAGATCGAGAGGTAATACTTACCCCAATTATAAACTTAATCACTGGACAGCTTGAATCGGAATCACCCGTCTGCTAACATACGTGTATTATACGTATTTTCAATATAATGTCTCATGAGCCGTTATTCGCAAATGAGAAGGGAACTTGAATTCAAGGATTCTGGCAACAGTACTTCCCAGTTCTAAATTTCTCGAGGAAAACGGCTTTATACAGGGTACGTTTCAAAAGTAATGCAATTGAATTTTTCGCTCCGCTCCTATTGGTTAATGGGATCAAAATACCAGGAGTAGGTGGAGGGACGTTAAGCTTTGCCGCGAAACCGGCCTTAGTGGTCTCCAAGCTGTGGAAGTGGCAGGATGTCAGTTATTGTAAACCTCTGCGCGCCGACCTTGTCACGAAAGACCAACCGAGCGGAAATTTTAAGTGAACGGTTGTAATGTATTGAAAATGAACCTGGTCATTTGGACAACGTCATCACTGGTGACGAAACCTGGGTTTTTGAATACGACCCAGAAACAAATATAAAGAGCAATAAGATACGAGGATACTTGAATTTCGTAATCCGAGGAAAGAAGCCGCATCGACACGTGACAAAGTTGGATGGTGCCAGAGGACCAGTTTGTCTTGGCCCGCCGTGATAACTGGATAACATTACTCGTATATCCATGGGTTTTGACATGAGCTCAGAGCATAGAGAGTTAAAATGTCTCCCTGACTAGTGGCGCCATTCCGATAAGACATTGCTGTATCGAGCTCACCCGGGTAGGAGCTGACCTTCCGAACAAAAATATACCCTTCATATAATCTTACGTTTCACAGTGGACGAAGGGTGGCAATAGGAACTATCCCATTGCATCGCACTAAAAATCTACTGAGATTGATACATAAAAAACGGCTCAAAGTAGGCTATATATATGCAAATAAAAAGCATACTGAATATTTTGGGAAGCATTAAAATGAGACCTCTTTAACCTTATCAAAAATGCATGGTTGACAATGTGAGCCTTTTACAAAATTCGCAACGTAGATTTCCATATATTTTGTTGGAGGCCCTCTAGCCCATCGCATGTAAAGGATTTTGCTTGCCTCATCTCAATTCCTCCCCCAATTCTGTACCTCAATCCTTCCCTTTCTTTTATTACATTTTAATGCTCCTCTTGACACGTTTTTCTCGTGGATATTGCTTCTCTCCTCTTCTGCCACTTTTTCTCACACCATCAGCGTTATGTATGAGTCACGTCTGCAACGCGTGAATAAATAATTTCCGGTGTAGTTTTCAGTAGGACTCTATAAAGTAATTTTCACGGACTCCATTGGGCTGTACGAACATATCCCGTTGAATATGGCGTGTTCCACGCCACATCCACTGTAAACACAACCAGGAAAATTAATTTTACCTTTCGTCACCTTCTATGACATCCAATTAATGCTAACTTGACATTCATCTGGACCATATTCAATGCTAGTAAAGGAATACTCATTAAATGATCCTTGTTCATACTGTCGATTCATACAAAAAGGTGTTGGGTGTGTCGGAATATAGGGGTGTTTTAAGTCTCACCGTCGCCTCAGCGAATAAATGAGTGAATTAAGTCCTTTTTCCCTCTGCAACATTGGTGATATTTGTGTTTCCCTCTCTCCTCGTGAAATATGTATACTCGTACATACTATATACACACGCACTCATCCATCACATGACGATGTGCAGCCCATGTCATCTTTCTTTCTTGTTATCTTTTCTATTATATTTTTGCGTGCATTCCATATGTAATGTTTTTCTGATATTAAGCAATGAAATCTGAATTAGTTAAATTTCAACTCCATAAAATTAGTTCGATTTAATTAATAAAAACCATTCAATTAATTCCGTCGCCTGCATTCTCATACGAAAAACTTAAATTGATCCTTAGAATTTCAGTCATACTTTTCAAATAAAACAATTACAATTTTTAAAAAAGCATGGCATGAGAGAGTAAGGAGACGCTAAGAGTTTCCTGTTACTAGACACTAAATGTTACCTGTTATGAATGATCCATCACCAAATTATTATATTCAATTCCCTGAGACATGACATAAGTTTCATGACAAAAATACTCCAAAAAATACCGAGTTCTCATTTAATTTTATCCCAGAAAACCAAAATCAACATGGCCCAACGTAACATCTTTCTTCGTTTTTTTGTCGAAATATAACCATAAAAAATGTTTACCTCAGGGATTGGACTGAGAATGGCTAAGAAACATTAACTTCAGCCGTGAGTGTGAAGCTATTGAGTCATTCACCAGTTTCTGAATGGATTATGGCTCGCAAGTGAAGGGGGAATAAACTTGACTCATGAAAGACCCCCACAGGCATGTATGAATTTGGGGAAACCGCTTTAAACCCATCTGTCCACTTCCACCCTTCTTCACTCTCGGCCATAGCTTTCCAATATCATCCCCCCACGCTCCTTATCGCCCCTCGCCAACCACTCCCTCCCCACACACATCCCTCTACCTCCTAACCATGGCATTCACCCTGCAATCTCCTTACCTATATATAGTTCTCGCTACCCTACATGACCTGCATCAACCTAACCGTAATGCTCCCCTCTCATCTTGGACGATCCCCCGCGAGCTCCACCCCGCGCGACCTATGCCTCTTCCGTTCCCTAAACCTCCCCCCTTCTCTCGCTCTCCCCCTTCCTTTCCTGGCATCAGCCAGAAATCCCCGTCCTACCCCACCGTAGGCTCTCCCGATATCCACTCCCCTTCTTTTGCGCACGTTTGCTCCGCTATGGATATTCCCTATACATTAAACCCCCGTCGAAAAAAACAAACATTCTTTCGAATGGAATTTTTTTCTTGAAATGGAGGAAAAAAATGGAAATGAGTGGTTCCAATACAAGGCCAAGGTTTTTGTTAAGGGTCGGTGGGGGGCTGTTTTGGCGCGGAGGGCGGGATATCTCCTCCCGCCATTCTACTTCCCACAGAGAAGCGTATGTTTTCTTTCAGTACTCTCTCTCTCTCGTCTCGAAAAGCCATTGGAATAGGGTATAAGTAAATTTAGGTAAGGGTATGGGGCGAGGGTTTATGGGAATTATGCGGAAAGGTAAAAGGGAGGAGATTGGTATGTAGAGAGAGGAGAGGTTGGATAACAAATGAGAGAGTAGAATACGTAAAAAAGAGACGCGTTATTGTTGTACATCCCGACCGCCATGGACCTAAAGAACAATAACCTCCACCACAGCAGGAAGTAGGATCGAAAAACAGCTTTATTGTTTCCACGTATTTCACTGGTCATTGAAACATATACCCGTGTCTGACAACGGCCTATGGGCAAAATTGATTAACTTATTGCAACTATTTCAGAGCGTTAAAATTATTTGCCTTGACCGGGATCTCCCGCAGTTTCTTTAAATTTGATTTAACTTAAGTTAAAAATGTGGCGGGTGTGACTCATCATCATCCAAACATGAATCTCAATAATTAATCGTATTTTTTGACTTAATAACGTAAACTTTAGCGTGTGATGAAATACAAAAATAAACAAGCGTAAAACTGATGATAAAATATCAAATTAACGGAACAGGCTCCCCGGAAAAAAGTTACGAATCAGAAATTCATCAATACAATAATAAAAATTAAATAACACTTCTCCTTCGGTAACTATATTAGTGTAAAGTATTTAAGAAAAAAAGTATTGAGACAATTTATATGGAATGTATCTAAAGTAGGATAAAATACTATAGAGCTTGTCAAACACAATTTTTTCCAAGTACATTTAGGATGCAGATTGCACATATCAGTGAAAAAGAAACGGCTCGATTTAGTAATTGCTATAAACTTTCTCTATTCCAGTCGATAATTTACTGAAGTGCAACTTATGATAATCACTGAATATATTGCAATCTTTACATTCTGTAATATCTGCTCGGAACAATACATGTATTTTCTATAAAGCATACCCCTACTTAGTAAGTTAACACTCTAACATAAGTTTCTCCAGTTAACCTGAATGTAAAAAAAAGGGAAAACTGAAATCTCCTCAAGTCTAAAATGTCATTCGATGACATAATTTACGTAAAATCATGCGATTACGAAAAGAAGTTTTCCCCCGAAAACACAAACACCATTACAGTGGCGCACAGCGCTTTGACTAGTGACACTGGAAAATTGTGCTAAGACTGAGGAGGGACAATGGGCTTATTAGGGTAGTATGTTTAAGTAAAAAAGGAATGGATTATTTTCCAAAATATTCCTACACCTCCGGACAGGCAGACATCGAGGCCCTGCCACCACGCCTTCCTTTGGAGTCACTGTTCACTGTTCCCATGGGGGCGAAGGTTTGTGTTTACACGAGCTCGCATGCGCTTACGTTTCCGCCTTGAAGTCCTACCCCACCATGTCACATCTGCATGACGACCGGTGTTATTACGAGAAAAAATATTCGAACACGACGACAGCTTTTTTTTTTCATTTCTGTAACACTTCCATCTTATTTTTGCAAAAATTTTTAATCCTCTTTACTCCCTTATCTCTTACTACTTCCTTCTTCTAAACCCCACCCCACTTTGGAACTCAATTTTCTGTTTCTTGATTTATTTTCTTCCCGCGATCTTCTTTTACATCACTATGTTTTTATCCACGTCCCTTTCTTTCTCCTTACTTCCCTTTAGCATCGTATATTCACGCGCCAGAAAATAGTATTTTTCGTCGATCTTTTGTGACGAGGGTTCTTGCGGAATTGCAAAAAAATCCGGACCTCTCCCCCTTTCTCCCTCCCTGCTTTTTTTCGCACTCCCTCCTCCCCTTCCCCGCTCATTTCGTCATATCTGTCTGCCTCTCTCTCTCCCGTGACTTTGGCGCAAGGGAAAAAAATGCGCGAAAAATGCTCCGCTGTCGCCAAGTGGAGGTCCAGATTTTTTTCCTCATTTTCAAGCACCTCTCCTCTTCCCACCCTCCAAAGGCAACGCCCATTTTTGCACTCCCCTCTTCCCTCCCCCTTCTTCGTCCTTTCCTCTCCTCGCGAGCCCCTCATTCCCTATCCTTCCCCTCCCCCCTTCCACCACCATGAAAATCTCCCCCAATCCCCTTTCCACCACCCTCAAGGCATCTTCTCGAGAATGTAAACATTGGACGAAACGTCCGTTTGAGCGCGCGAATTGGAGGTTACAGCTGGTGATAATGATCCGCACATTCTTGCATCGATCGTCTGTTGCCATACAAAGATGAAATGGTACTGTTACGAAGCGAAAATCTTTGTTCCCACAGAAAAAGATGCAAATTTTCTACGCTGATATTTACGTCTTTCTTCCTTTATTCGTGAAACAAAAATCGACTTCTTTTTCTTACATTATATTTAAAAACGATCGTGAATGCTTAGAGGTAAATGTGAACCGAAGTCTTTCCTGACTTTGTTCTCTTCTTTCCAAAAATATTAAGACGGCGTTATCAAGGTTATCTTATATTTTATTCCGTTTAAAATAAATGGCACCGCTACTGAACGTCTCATTAAACATTCTTTTATTCCAAGTAAATGCGTCCTAAAGGTTTATTCATGATTTCGAATACCTACGGTGAAAGAAGGGCGATTTTCAGTAATTATAAAGATTTTGGGATGATTTTATTTTAAGCCAGACTTAATTAACTTGGATAAAAATACTCCTGATTTTTCGCCTGTGATATACAGGCAAAATTCCCTTGATCAGAAATGCAAAATACAAAGCATAGCAAACTAAATCCTTCGTGAAGAGAATTAAAAGTAACTATCTCCCCTGTATGCTGAGGTAATTCTGACAGAGTCCGTAAAATAAACTACGAAATATTGAATACGATCGTTAAGAGCATTTCCATTTTTGTTTTGAGCGAGAAAAAAAAGAAATAAAACATCACAATTTCAAATTGAAACATGTCATTCAACTCCAGAATCACATTATATACGTTTAAGTAATTAATGATGCACCTTTACAGTTAACACCACTGGAAAAACGGACTATTACTTCAGGTTTTCTTATTTTGACGAGAGGTGACATGTAATGAAAACAGATTAAAATCGTCACAATTAACGCTTTAAAGCATTCATCGAAAGAGGAAAGAAAACGCAGAATAAAATAATTTATTCATTTAATACGATAACAGTGGGGTTATGATGTTTAGAAAATACATTAAAAATTAAAAGAATTTTTCTTGGCCAGGATCGCTCTGCGAGTCTTCTCTGAAGGCATTAATGGAGTTCGTGTGGAACGAAAAAAGACTAAAAGTGAGCCGGGATAAATGCAGGGAAAAAATGTTTGCAAATTAATAAAAAAATCAAGAATATTTTTTTTCCGACGGCGCGCGCACCTTGGCTTCTCGCATGGTGACCGAGTCCTCGTCGTCTCGACTCCCCCAAATCTCCCCTCACTGCCAACGCACCAAAACAAAAACATTGCCACGTGGATTTTGGGGTAAAAAACGAGCCAGCCACACCCTCAAGTCCCTCCGTGCCCTTCAAATCTCTCCCCTTCCTCCACGCTACGTTCCCCTTCCCATTCTCTCACGAAACCCACTCCAATCCCAGCAGTCCCCCTTCGCCCCAAAATTTCCCCCCGAAAGCCCCGCTCTCGTGCATCACTCTTCAAAACACGCCAACCCGCCATCTTCTACCACCGAACTCCTGCCCTCTTCTTCCTTTTCCATCATACCTATTATACCTCCACTCTTCTCGCTTCCTATCTACCTCCTCCCCAGTATTCCTCACTATAATCCCGAAATCAAAGCTTCCCTGCACGTCTCTTTTGTATTTCTCCTTCCACCTTCTTCTCTCACTGTTCGGATCGCACCTTTTTCTCAGGCTTAACCTTATCTCTACCCCAATCCACACCCTATCGCTTTCTTCTTAATTATTTTCTAACTCCTCTACGCTAAGATGAGTGTGCTCTTATTGCTCCGGTAGCATCGGTAAAAGCGAATTCTTTTCTTCGTGGTCACACTGTGACAACCAAATGCTTTGGAAATCTCTTCATTGAATAGTTATTTCTTGAACTCCATGACAAAAGACACTGATAATAATGACAATGCGTATCTTTAATTTGAAGAAAGATATCTTTTAAATTCTTTTGCGATTCGTGGGTTGGTTTTTTCCTGAAACAATCTTGAATATGTAGAGTAACGAAAATTTTAACACATCTGATTAAGCAATTTACCATTGAATTCTAATTCCTTAATGACTGCTCGATAACACTTGGATCTTTTTGTCCCAAATGAACATACCCTCGATTTGAAAGTGTTAACGGTATTCCTTCAATTATTTTCCTGAATGCCATCAACCAGACATGCAAAAAACAAATCATAATAAGCTAAATCCTTTGTGAAAAAATTAAAAGTAACTGTCGGCTTTTTATCCTCCAACAACATATTACTTCTTCAATCTCATTCGGTGCTAGACAAATT